>JBAKBP010025096.1:0-33960 GCA_037953745.1 Lithodes maja | reverse complement strand
CACCATCATCACTAATACTCACACCATCGTCATTACCATCAACACTACTGTCCTTATTATCACTACAAACTATCATCAATTACTTGTCACCATCATTCACTACTATTATGACCATCATTACTACTACTGTCACCATCATAATCTACTACTGTCATCATCATCACTACTGTCATCATCATCAATACAACTACAACCATCATCACTACAATTATCACCATTATCACTACTATCACCATAAATCCAAATATTACTACCATCACTTCTAATGCCAACTAAACTAACTTAACCTAGCAAATGCATAGCGAGATGTTTTCGCTCCCAGAACGAATGCGTTCTTAGTTCACTAAGAACGCCATCATTGCTAGGGGGGAGGGGGGGGGGGTTTCCGGGTAGGGGGGGTCGGTAGGGGGGGGGGAAACCATATTTTGGACCTAAAATCATAACTATTGCATAAATTCAAAAAATCTTTTTTGACTGACTTTTTGCATTCACGTAACAAATGTTCGTGTGAAATTTGGAGAAAATCCGTCCAACGGTCTAGGAGGAGTTCCGAGACAGACGGACGAAGACGACGAAAACGACGACGACGACAGACATTGTTTTCGTGTGGTACCCACTATACGGGGGGGTGATACCAAACTCTGCTTATGTAGAGTTGATAAACATATTATTCATCTTGGTCATCATCGTCATCATCTTGTTGTTGTTGCTGCTGCTGTTGTTGTTGTTGTTGTTGTGGTGTGGTGGGGTGGTGGTATAAATGAGTCAATTGGTTTATGGTCTGCTTTACATAATAGGTCACGTTTCTCCATCAGTAGTTTTCCCCACCGCTACCCTTGTCGACTGCTGGTAATTCAGTTTTCCCCTTTTGCTCGTTCTTTTATTAAGACACGAGCGTTATTTCCGGTAGCTATTATCGTCTATACTCTGGCCGGGATGGATGGATAAAAGGATAGATGGATAACAGAATGGATGGATGGATGGATAAAAGACTGGATGGATGGATGGATAAATGGATGGATGGTAGTCTTGGTAGAATGAGTGAATGAATGGGTGAATTTGTCCCTACCAACAATTCTCTTGAGACCTCTGGTGGACGCTTCTGAAACTAGCGCCAGGGCTATGACTGTAGACATCACTATATACATGTAGTAGAGTCATTTGCTTGGAATCCGTGACCATTTTGTTCCTACCTTTTTCTCTCGATGGATTCGACAACCTGAAACCATTTTAAAGGAAAATTAGCTCCTATGCCCCTCTGAAAAAATGACGGCTAACTCTGCTAGAGCCCAATATTCAAAATGGCCGCCAACGCCATCTTGAAAAACATGATATGTAATATCTCTGGCATCAGATGAGCTACAAGGACGAATGAGGTGTCCTTTTCACTTAATTCTGGCATTACAAATCCACTGGAATGGTTATTGTATTGTATTGTATTGTATATTGTATTGTTATTGTATTGTATTATACTAATTGTACATACTAATCTGCCACTTCACTGTCACTACATGATTCACTGTATGAGCCACTATCAGAATCACTGTCCTCACTTTCGCTGCTATCATCACTGTTGTTCTCTGCCTGCGGATTTGTAGGTAGTGGTATGGATGGGGGAAGTGGGGGCTGGGTTGAACGGACAGGCAGACATAGGCCATTTACAAAGGAGTACAAAGGAGTACAAAGGAAATCAAGCAACAACAGATCTAGTGACCCTTCTAGGCTGCTTGTCCTCCAAAACACTGAGGATCAAGTGTCCAAACAGTGGTTTAGAGTGGGTAAGGGAACATTGGAAAGGGAACTACTGCCCTGCCACTAACGTGGCAGGACTAGGAAGTTAGTAGGGGACATATGGGTTAGTAACTGAGGGGAGGATAAAGTTATTCATTTACAAACGCAGTCAGTCGCGGGTTTGATGCGAGATATTTGTCTAGGCGGAATTTAAATGAATCAACGGTGCTGCAGGTCTATAACGTTTCGGGGAAGCCCATTCCACAAGTTGACAACTCGATTGAAGAAGAAATTCTTAGATTCCGTGCGAGTTAAAAGATTTACCAATAATTTTGCAACCGTTTCCCCGTGTGTAATTAGATTGGTCGATTAGTGAAGTACTTACTACAGTTCATATTGTCGATGCCTTTGATGATTTTGAACACTTGAATTAAGTCGCCTCTTAATCTGCGCTGGGTTAAAGGAAATAGATTTAATTCTCTAAGACGCTCTTCGTATGGTTTGTTCTTTAGGCTAGGTATCATTTTGGTAACTCTACGTTGAACTCGTTTTAGCTTGTTTATATCTCTTTGGTAATAAGGGCACCAGGATTGAACGCAGTATTCCAGAAGAGGGCGGACTAAGGAATTGTAAAGGGTTAGGATAACTTCTTTGGATTTATGCTCAAATGACCTGCCTATAAAGCCAATTATTTTGTTTGCCTTCTTAACAACTTCTGAACATTGTTGACTCGGTTTTAGGTTACTCGATATTGTTACTCCCAGATCAGTTTCTCTGTTTACATTCTTAAGCTGAGTGCCATTCATCGAATAGTTTGCTTTCTCATTTAGGTATCCGACATGTAGTACTTTACATTTATCCGCATTGAAACTCATTTGCCAAATTTGGGCCCAACATGACAATTTATCTAGATTGTGTTGCATATCGTCAACTTGTTCTTTTGAGAGTACGCTATTTGCAATTTTTGTATCGTCAGCAAATTTTGAGATTGTGCAGGTGAGACCCTCATCTATGTCGTTGATGTAAATTAGAAAGAGAATTGGTCCTAGTACCGATCCCTGGGGTACCCCGCTACTTACATTGGTCCATTTAGATGCCTTACCGTTTATGACTACTCTTTGCTTTCTGTTGTTGAGCCAATTTTCTATCCATTTCAACACACCGTCTTGTATTCCATGCGCTTTTAGTTTTAGCAGTAAACGTTTGTGGGGAACTTTGTCAAAGGCCTTTTGAAAATCAAGGTATATAATATCTACAGCTTTACTCTCATCGTAGAGGTTGAGGATATCGTGGAAGAAGTCTAAGAGGTTTGTTAAACAGGAACGTTTTTTACGAAAGCCGTGTTGAGTATCTTTAAGTATGTTATTTTCCTCTAAGTGATTTACGAGTCTGTCTCGTATGACCGTTTCTAGCATTTTACATACAACTGAGGTTAAGCTAATTGGACGATAGTTACTGGGTAGGGATTTGCTGCCTTTTTTGAATATCGGTGTTACGTTGGCTAGCTTCCACTGATCAGGCATAGTTCCAGACTGCAAGGATTTATTGAATAGTAATGTCAGTGGTTTGGAGAGCTCATTCTTAGCTTCCTTTAGAACTCTAGGCGAGATTGTATCAGGTCCTGGCGTTTTATTTACTTTGAGTTTATCTAAACAATTCAATACTTCTCTCTCTGTAACGGTGATATTGCTTAGAACATCTGAATTATCAATCTGAATCGGCGATGGTGTAGGGATATCACTGAGGTCTTCGGTTGTAAAAACTGATGCAAAGAAGGTATTGAGGGCATTACTCATTTGTACTTCGTCTTTGGTGTATTCTCCTTTTTCATCGACTAACGGTCCAACAGTTGAAGTAACTACTTTGTTCTTTCTGATATAACTATAGAATTCTTTCGGGTTTGTTTTACTTTGATTCGCAATATGTAACTCTAAGGTCTTTTTACTTTGCTTAATTAACTTTTTGGCTTTGCGTCGTAGCTCTACAAATTTCACCCGTTCTTCGTCATTTTGTGAGGATTTTAATCTATCATTAGCAAATTTTTTAGCAAGCAGGCAGTTTGAAATATCTTTATTCCACCATTTGGGCTTATTATTATGGCCTGGACGCCGTATTTTCGATGGTATGCAGTCTTGCACTGCTTTTAGGTAAGTGGTTTCGAATAACTTCCAAGATGTATTTATGTCGTTATTGTTAATTAAAAAGCTCCAGTCAGTTTCTTTAAACATAGCTCTAAGTTTATGGAAGTTTGCTTTCTTGAAATTAGGGACTTTTTCGATGCTACTATTTGGTTCGTTACTAGTAAACTTTAAAGTGAAAGTTATCGTACGATGGTCGCTGTTACTGAATTCATCACCAACATTCAAATTCTCTATCAATTCTTCTTTTGTTGCAAGTACAATGTCAAGAACGTTATTACCACGGGTCGGCGTTCGAACAAATTGATAAAGCGAACTCTCTTGCAAGTTCGTATACAAGTCATGTCCGGAGTGTGAAGTAAGAGTATCGCCCCACTTGGTCACAGGTAAATTAAAGTCGCCAAAAATTACGGTATCTTGTGAGTTACTTACATCTGCAATTTGTTCGTAAATTTCTCGGTCAGTTTGCACTGATTGAGCTGGAGGTCTGTATATTAACGCAAGTATTATTTTTGTACCTTTATTATTCTTTATTAGCACAAAAGATGTGTCGACGTTCACAATTTGAGGTTTTGACACGAGGGTCGGGTTAAGACTTTCTTTGATATAAAATAATACGCCACCTCCATTTTTATTTATTCGGCTGTTCTCAAACATTACATAACCGGGAAGTGAATACTCTGCTAAAAAGTCTCTATCTTCTGTATTGAGCCAAGATTCTGTTATGCCAATCACATCATAATTTTCTGTAAACACTAGTTCCTCTAAATCTGAAAATTTATTGCGTATGCTACGAGCGTTTGCATAGAAAACCTTTAAAGTTGCGGTTTTAGAACTCGCATTACATTCTTTCATCGAATTATTGGTTCTGGTCGGATCTACATTTACATTCATGGCTGTCCTCGGTCCTCGGTCGTTATCCCTGACGGTTTTGAATTTGGGTCGTGTTGGTGGAGATTTATCCAAATTCGCGGTTCTTGACGGATTAGTATTTAATTCCTTTGTAGGTTGCCGTCCTCGCTGTCTTCGGTCCTCCTTCCTGGTTGTCCTGTGCTGAGTCGATTTCTTCTCCGAAAATCCTTCACCGCATCGTTGAGAAGACGCCCAAAACGTGCTGCTCCCACCTGGTTCAGATGAACTCCATCGTCCGAAAACAAATAGTCATCGTAGTAGAAATTGTCCCAGGTGTCGACGAATCCCACGTTCTCCTTCCTGCAGAGGTTTGCTAGACAACGATTTGTGCTGGTGGCTATGTTGTAAAATCGGCTCTCTACACCGAGCCGGGGGACGATTCCTGAGACGATGATCCTTGATGACTTCTCCTTAAACGACTTGATCAGCTGCTGGTACTTTAAAAGCAAATCTTCCGACCGGGTTCGCTGCACATCGTTGGATCCAACGTGGATGACGTACATTGTATTAGCAGGGGCCAGCTTTGATACTTCGTCAACTGCTGCAACTACGTCATCCACACCACCACCAGGGATACAAAAACGCTTCCTGGTCTTAGGTGCCCTGGCGCAAAACTCTGTGAGCTGACCACGTATCATCGAGTCTCCCACGAGCCGGACTTCTTCTATTTCCTCTTCGTCATCTGAGTCTGCGAGTATCTGGAAACGGTTTTGACACTCGGTAATCGGTATGTGTTTCCTGGTCTTGGGGCAAACGTTGTTCCTCACGACACGGAAGTTGTCTTGAGGGGGAAGAGAGTCACTATTTGTATCTTGAGTATCGGATACATCAGCTGAAGTGGCTACTGTAGGCGTTGAATTGTTGGCAGTTGACGTTGGGGCGTTGGTGGCTGCTGGAGTTGCGGTGACAATTGAAGTTTGTGGTACTCCAACGTTGAGTGTTACAAACTCTTGGAGTGATTCCAGCTTCATGGTGAGGACGTTGATCTTGTTGTAGGCTTCGTCTAATTTCACTGTAAAATTCTCTCGTTGCTGGCAGAGCCGGCAGTCTTGAAGATCGATAGTAGCAAACATGGACTCACCAAACCTACCGGCGCAGTTCGCACAAGCGCGAGGCATGGTGACAGTCACTTTCTTCAGATCACTTCACTCACTTAAAAAACAATTCACTCACTTTAAAACACTTCACTCACTTTAAAAACACTTCAATCACTTCAACCGAAAACAAATATGCTGAAATACGCAGAAATAGGTTATCAGGGGTGATAGCCTAACCGAAAACAAAAATGTTGAGATACGCAGAATTAGGCTTCCAGGGGCGATAGCCTAACCAAAAGTTTTTTTTTTAAATTGAAATACGCAATAATAGGCTACCAGCGTTGAATAGCCTAACCGAAAATAATAAAATTGAAATTCGCAGAAATAGGCTACCAGGTGTGATAACCTAACCTTAAACAAATATATGTATAACAGAATATGTAACTAAATATACAATTCACCAAATAGAGATTATATAAAAATAAAGTGTGACTGCACACAAGGGGTTAATATACTGTGTCAACAGATGGACCTGGTGTCACTGTAGCCTAGTAAAGCAGTAGCCTACTCTTTTTAGATAAAAAAAGTGTATCAGTCAAAGGTTATTACAAGAACGTGCAAGCAACAACTAAAATTACAGATATATACTGTATAGCTACAGTAGGATACTAAATACAATATCTACAAGAGTTAATAATAAAACAGATTGGCTGGCTATAGGCTAGGCTAGGTTTGGGTTAGGTCAAAAGCTTGGCAGGTTGGGTTAGGCTAGGTTAGTTTGTACAAATACCACCCTTAGCTTAAAGTAAAATCAGTCTGAGGAGAAAAAGTCAAGAATATATCTAGGGGGAAAAGATAAATGAATGCACTTAAATTTGGTACAAAATTTGCTGGAATTTAATGTATAATCCCCCCAAAAGGTTTGTTTACAAAATGGCGTCGGCGTTAGTCTCTGTAGGCAGGTTAGTTAGTAAACAATATTGTTTATTACAAGATGCCATCCATGGCCGATCGGTGAGGGGTGCCTTTGGAGCTGGTAATGCTTTTGCAATTATGCAAGATAGTTTGCACGCTCCAAGTGTGGACGGAGACTGTCCAAGTCAGGCACAAGTCGGATAGTGCTTTTTTTCTTCTGAGCTCTCCACTTCACTGCCCTCGCATCTCCCAGGGTCTTGCTTTTGGTATCACCATAGACATATCGAATGACAAACCGCTCCAAATCACTGATGGCCTGTTCTGTGACTAGGAGCTGTGTACCCTGCTAGCAGGTCGTGTGCCTCTTTAGACTTCTCCAGACGATCTGCGATAAGCTTCTTGCTTGCTCCATAGAAGCCAGAGTTGTGGTCACACCCAGTGAGGACATGAAGTGGTATGATGGATGCAGCCATTGCCTCACTGCACAAATATCGGGCATCGATAAGCTGACGTTTGCGTTTCACACACAGGATTCCTGTTGTCTTCTGAGCAACATATGCCGCTTGCACGTAGTTGTCTGTGTCCTCTGTGTCAAGAACGACAGCTGCTGTGTAGCCGTCTGACCGGAGCACACTATATATGGTGAGCATTGCCGTATCTGCCTCTGCATGGGCGCATGTGAGCTCTGGCACAAGCTTGCCTGTGGTGAGATTCTTTGCAGTGCTGCCAACTACACAGTAGATGATCTCGGTGCTAGTTGTTGCTGCTGTTCTCTGGAATTCCGTTTGAAGAAATGCCTGAAGGCGGATTTTGTTCTCAGGTTTACCCAGGAGAGCATGGACAACTTTACTAGAAGGAAATTTATCTTCTGTCTTCATGAAGACATTGCTGATTGGCAGGTTTTTTTGGCGCAGTATTCTCTCACTGTCCTTGATCGTGTAATTCTGATCATATGAATCATTGACGCAAATGATGCGCTCAGCATGCTTGTGTCTCGTTAGAACGAAGTGCACCAACTTCTCTGCATAACCTCCCCAGGTATACTTGGTACCGTCTCCCTTCTCTCTGTCTTCAATGGTAGGAGTTGTTAGGCGCCAGATGAGGCCCATATCAATAATAGACGTGTATACATCAGGCTCTGGAATGACAGTCATAGGTAGTTTTTGTTGAAGCTTGCTTTTCTGTGCCTTACGGATGGTTCCATTGATGTTGAAGATGGAAAGGCACTCGGCTGTAACACGATGCTGCAGGACTTCTTGAAGTTTGAGGGCACCACTCGTTTCAACCAGTCCGACAACAGAGGCTAAGGCATTACGCTCCATTTCCTCAGTCTTTCCCTTCAGGTTCTCACCATCTGCTTTCTTCAATTCCTGAGTTGAAAAGTTCAAACGCTTGCTACGGGGAACTCTGTCGTTGAGAGACTTGGTCTTGGAATACACTCTCTCATTCAAGAACTGCTTCAGTTTACTTGTGCCATCCTCATTTGCCGATTTCAAGTCGGCAGCGAGAGCGTCTGAGGCTGGGATTTCTCACTGTAGGGATCGAAGTGTCTTGTTTGTATGGTCAAATGGATCACACTTGAATTCAGTGAGACATGCGCTTATATCCTGTACAGCTTGTTCATCCTTCTTCATTTTACTCGACGAGCAATCAGCATGCTTCCCTTTTCCTTGTTTCTTGCGATTAGCATGGCGATGGACCTTTGTTCTCACCCGATTGATGTTATTCACATGGGATGGGATGGATGCAATCAGAGTGTCAAGTCTCAATCTCATGACCTCATCTTCCAGATGGACAGTATGTAACTTGAATTTAGTCCAGGCATCTACTGTTGATAGGAGTAAAATCTGGTTGTCACGATCACTACTCTTGTATGCCCCTTTCATGCACCACACAAATAGAGTCTTATCGTGAAGGACACCCATACTGGAGCGGAGCCTTTTAGGTGCACTGGCCTCTGGGGAAGGGTCTTGTTGATCTGATGCTTCATCTCTTTCAAGATGTTCCTCGGATTTGTGTTTGCGTTTTTTGGCTTGAGAGAGCTTGCGCTTGCTGGATAATGATGCGTATCAAGTGCTATGCATGTGGTGACCCTTTGGTCCCTTCTCCCAATCCACATTTTCATGTATATGTTGAAACTTATCAAGTTCTTTCCATTGTAAAGACTTTTCCCGGATGGATTCCCACTTCTCAGGTGTAATGTTTTCCAAACGATCATCTGCGGTACATCGCTTACCACAGAGTAAAATGCACTCGTATTCATTTAATGTCTTGTCTGGTAACTCTTCACTCTCTCTTCTATTATCCATTATTTCGGTCACTTCACAAGTCGGCGATTTTCATCAGATGGGCATGCGATCCATCTGAAACAGTAAAGAAGTAATATTAGATATACACCGCAGGCAGAGAACAACAGTGATGATAGCAGCAAAACTGAGGACAGTGATTCTGATAGTGGCTCATACAGTGAATCATGTAGTGACAGTGAAGTGGCAGATTAGTATGTACAATTAGTATAATACAATACAATAACAATACAATATACAATACAATACAATACAATACAATAACCATTCCAGTGGATTTGTAATGCCAGAATTAGTGAAAAAGGACACCTCATTCGTCCTTGTAGCTCATCTGATGCCAGAGATATTACATTTCATGTTTTTCAAGATGGCGTTGGCGGCCATTTTGAATATTGGGCTCTAGCGGAGTTAGCCGTCATTTTTCAGAGGGGCATAGGGGCTAATTTACCTTTAAAATGGTTCAGGTTGTCAAATCCATCGAGAGAAAAAGGTAGGAACATAATGGTCACGGATTCCAAGCAAATGACCCTACTAATACCCAACACCTAGGATATGCACAGTTTATCTCAATTTTTGTTTTATTATTTATGTTTTTCATATACAGTAGCCTATACGACTACACTAAGTGCTTATATAGTATAGTAATAAAGGGAAAGTCCATATGCAGCTGATAATGACTACAAAAAAAATTATAAGCTGATTAATTACCTAACAAAATTAGTGCGAAAATACTTGCTGACTTTGTATTGTAAATATACATTATTTATGAATATGGGTGATTTTAAAATATATAAAACAACAGCATGCATAGACCAAAGTATGTGTCACTTACCGAAATTTCGACTAACTGCTTATAATAAAACATCTTTGAAGGAGAGGGAGGGTGGATAGCTCCGCAATGTCGCCAATTTCCCACAATGCACCGCGGTAAACATTGCGTTCAACGCCTCTATCAGCCACTGTAGGCCTTTATTGGTAAGGACATTTATAACAATCTAACGGCAATAACATTGGCTATAGAGATGGAGAGGAGCTACAAAATGCGACCAGAAATAACGATGCCGATCAAATGTTGTCCCTCCCCTCACTAGGGGCAGTTTTCTGTCCTTATTTGTTTTTATGTTTTTATTTGTTTTATTTTCGTCTATGTCTCAACCTCAGGACTAGGCAGTTTAGTAGCCTGGAATTCTTTACGAGCCCTGAGGTTATTGATTGAAGCTTCGAGATGTTGGGTGCTTCATATGTGTCGCACTAGATGTTTACAGTAGAGCTTCAAGGTGTTATCTGTTATCTGTTACAAAGATCGCCACGTGTAAGTGGCACCGATTAGCGTGTCGCCCATCGGTAATTTGTTTAGGGTTTGGTTGCTTCCTTTCTGCCACACTATTAAAAAAAAGTAACACCACCAAAGGTGGTATCGGGCCGGCAGAAAACATAATATTTTGATATGCCGCTGGAATCGCAACGACCAGCCGAGTCTATATATATCCTCGCAAACACCATATTCAACATTGACGAATTGAAGATACCAAAATAGGTGGTATCAGGCCGGCAGAAAATGTTACATTTTTATATAACACTGGAATCGCAACAATTACTTCGATCTACCAAAAACACCTTTTGCAGGGAATATCACAGTAACTGGGTAGCTGTTCATAACAAAATTGTATATGAGCATTAGGTCTATGGTAAACTCGATCGTATTGATTTTCAACGGGCTAGATCCCCCCCGCCCCCTCCATTTATTTGTATTTATTTGTTTAGGCTTACGTTAAATCATATTCCTAGGGGCTTAGTCTCACCAACCCCAATAGTTTTTTTTGTTTTCATCCGACCTATGTAACACCCTATCTCTGTAACTGGGCTACCAGTCAGACTTAATTATTTTATCTTTTACATTAAGATAATGGGCAAGACGCCAGTTATTGATTATTAATGTGCTTTTGGTGTCCCCCCTCCCCCCTCCACCCAATAGGGGCTAATTTCAGCCAGAATTATTTGGTTGTGTTTTGCAATAAATTTGTACATGTACAGTACATTAGAGTTGTTGGTGTTTTTTTTTCTTTCTAACATACAATAAATGGAGGAAGGAAAATCAAGGACAAAACAAAAAAGGTCCATGCGTCTACAGTCATCCTCCATTAATAAAATGTGTGTAACAACTGGAGTTAAACGGTTGTAGCTTGTAAGTTTGTGGAAAGAATCTTCAAGGAAGTGATTTCCAAAGAGTAGAAGTACTGAGGATAAACGAATTTAGAGAAGCGAAAGTTCTACATTGTGTAGGAGAGAGTGTGAATGCATGGTCATTTCCAGCTGCCCTAGTACTGCGGTGAAAGATGCGGATAGGTGGCACAATTGAAGTAATTTCCTCAGAACAATTGCTGTGAAAATATCTGTAGAATAATGCAAGGGATACAACATCTCTATGTATGAATAATGGAGGAAGGTCCTAAATGCAACCCCTCCACATCCACTACACAAGGGTGAACAGTATTCCCGGCTAGAATGATGGCAGGAAGGAGGAATATTGATGTTGAGTGTATGGAGTCATTAACCCTTTGGCTGCGGCCATTTTGGGGCTATTTAGGGCATATTCAGGCACTTCTGAATGATAAATCAAGCATCTGCATTAAATGAAGTGTATTCTGCCGAAAACTAGGCAAGAATAGCTTCAAAATGACACCAGAACGGGCCCCGTACGTGGTATGGTTCACCCGCAGTGGTGCCAGTGAAACGCGGGAAACCCGCTATTATGTAACACTCGCTTACTTGGCTACACTGCTGGGAGACACAGAGAGAGACCCGCACGAGACACAGTCAACCTCAGTGAGCCGCTCGGTGCTCTGAGGGTCGGAGGTGGGCCCCTCACGCTCCCGCCCACTGACACTCAATTTTACCGGTTTTTACAGGCTTTTAAAACCTGGAAATTGCTGTAACTTGCCAAAACATTCCAGAACGTCACCCGCAGCGAATGGGTTAAGGAGGAGATATGTTGGTGGTGTAATGGTTAGGGTGTCTAAAAATCTGTGTGTGATAACCCAGGTTCGAATCCCGGTGGATTACATACAGTATATGCTTTCATTAATTTCATTGGAGGTGTTTGGTGGTGTGGTGAAATTAATACAAAATAGATGTGCACGGTCAAAGGTTTGCATCTAGATATTATTATTTGTTTTATTTTTGTTTTAACATGTTAATGTTATTTATTTTTTAGTTTGACACATAGACTAAGGCCAGGCGGATTTTTTTGGACCCTCTCTGTTTCATTATATAATTTTGGAGATGTTTAACCTCATTAGTTTGACGATTTTAATGACGCCTCAGCTCATTCAGATATTGATATTTGTGTATATATTTTTTTCTGGGCGAGCGATAGTGAGTCTGCAATTTATGAGAAACTGACCTTCGGCCGGGATATTATTCTACCGTTAAATGAACATAAATTATATATGAAGGGGGTCTGGGTTGCATATATTGTTTAAAGGGGGTCTGTGAAGGTGTTTTTCTTAGTCATAAATTGCTCAAATATGGCTGGATCAATTAAAAAGACTCAATGATAATTAAAAAAAATATATATTATAACCCCCAAAGACCTTGCATCATATAGTGTTAAAGAAAATATAGGAAAATATAGTAACTCTCATCCGATTACAATCACATCCCTTTATAATATCTCCCCCTCTCTCTTTCTCGCTCTCACTCTCACACTCTGTCTCTCGCTTTCGTTCGTTCGTTCTCTCTCTCTCTCTCTCTCTCTCTCTCTCTCTCTCTCTCTCTCTCTCTCTCTCAGTCAGGCCACTCCCAGTACAGACAGACCGGGCTGACCGGTCGACTGGGGGTGAAAGTGAACTGCTTGGTGGGGGGGGGGGTGAGTGAGGGGGAACTGGTAGACTGGGGATGGGGGTGCTGGTAGGTACTGGGGAGGAGGGTGGAGGGGGGGAGGGTAGGTCAGTGTTATGGTAGACATTGAGATAGATACATGCTGGTAGATAAAGAGACTGTGTGTTTGAAATAGAATGAGTTATATATATATATATATATATATATATATATATATATATATATATATATATATACAGTATATATATATATATATATATATATATATATATATATACTGTATACAGTATATATACCTTCTTCAGGTACAAGCAGCTCGCCCTTCATGTACAAGGCAGCTCCTTCTTTAGGTACAGGCAGCTCATTCTTCAGATACAGCGCAGGATCTGATACAGGGTGGTTCCTTCTTCTCAGTAAAAGCAGTGCCTTCTTCAGATACAGGGCAGCTCCTTCTTCAGGTACAAGCATCTTCTTCTTCAGATACAGGGCAGCTTCTTCTTCAGGTACAAGGCATCTCCATCTTCAGGTACAGGGCAGCTAAATCTTCAGTTACAGGGCTAGGATCCCCATCGCCGTCATCGGTGAAGTCCTGGCACATCTCTAGCAGGTGCAGTTCCCTGAGTCTTGGGGGTTCAGAGGTCGGGCGTCACATCTGGCTCCAGGCAACAAGAGAACAGATCAGCTTGTCTTTCCAACACTGACCGAGCTCATGATAATAGTCGTCTGTCTGGCCCGGGATATAGCCAGCTGTTAGTTGCCTCAGTTTCTTGACCTCGGGCACCTGGACTGAGTTCAGTTGTGGCTGCAGCAGGCAAGAACGTTTTGTCAATAACTTTTCTTCAGAAGTAGAGAGACAGGGTTGCTTCTGTTAGTCCTTGCCATCCACCAGACTGACCTCAGTAGCTGGAGCTACCCTTTGGAGAGAGGTGGACGAGGGTTGGTGGGAGGGGGATAGAAAAGGTGGAGGGCTGTCCACTTTACTATCTTATTAAGTTTATCCCCAGTTTCTGGTCTCTGTCGAGCAGTCCCATTGTGTGGTGGTGGGTTGGAGAGGCCGCTGGTCTAGGTGAAGGTGAAGATGATGGATATTAAAATGATGAAGATGATCCCCTGTTGATGGTCTTATCTCCCTGGTCTTAAGATGAATATTACTTAGGGCGAAGTTGTTGTCTCTGAGATGAGGACAGCAACTCCGACGAAGATGGGTTCTACTGGAAGGTAGGGGACGGGGTGGATAGGGGGACCAATTGGTAGAGCATTGTCCCCCAGGTGGATTCCCCAATACCATCTTCTTCCACACTCATCCACAAGGTCACTATTCCCTCCTCAGCCTCTCCTGCATCTACGGGTGGTGGTGAGCAACACTGGTTTTTGGCAGTAGCTCTGGTGTTGTAGGCACAGTAGCGGTGTAGAGCCGGTCAGTGACCTGCTGAATGAATGAATGAATGAATATAGAAAAGGTGGGTGAGGGTGAAAGAAGGGAAGTTTTTATTGGTTAAGTAGGAGAGACAGTGATAATAGTGGGAGAAATAGGGTGTCGGGGCTTGACCCAACGTGCGTGAGTTGAATAATTGAGCTGGGGTTGAGTTGATTTATTTGGAGAAGTTACTTTAATGAGATTCAGGATGGCTTGCGAAGAAGGGGGCAAGGGATGGGGAGCAAGTTAATTTTGGGTGGTATAAGATCGAAAGTGCTTGCATGTTTTGGGGTTGTATTTTTGGGTGGTAGTAATTCGAAAATGGTATAAAAGGGGGAGGTAATTTTGGGTGGCATGGAGTCAAAAGGGGTACTGCTGGGGAAGTCTGTCAGTGGCAGAACCTGTAAGAAGGCTGTACTGTTATTATTATAGAAGTTACGTTAAAAGGTTGTTGTCTTGTACTTTGTCTGTGAAATTATACATTTTAATGGGAAGTGAAGCTAGGAATCTAGGTCAAGAGTGGTAGGGAGGCTGGACTGTGGACGAGCCGGCATGACCCACCTCCTCTACCAATCCTGATTTTAAGTGAATATTGGAATGGGTGCCTCTCTGTTGTTGGGGTGAAGGAGGTTTGACAAGGGGCGGGGGGGATATAAAATTCTGTTGAAAATTTGGATGAAGTTATCATGAAAGGTCTCAAGTTTTATAATTTGTTTTTCTGCTAATTGCTGCCAATAAGTATTTAGAGGGGGGATGTGGGCTAGATTGTGAAGATGTTGTGCCGTCTGGAACTCATACCACTGAGTCCCGAACATCCACCTCAGTGCTTTATTTTGTATTCTTTGATATTTTAGTTGGTTGGTAGGGGCCGAAAGTGAAATGCTGAGTGGGACGTAGCACAAAAGAGGTCTTATAAGTGCTTTGTATAAGTGAAGCTTGGTTTTTATTGAGGCATTTCTGAATCGATAGATGGTTTGTAGTGATTTAGATGCGATGGCAATGGAAGTTTGTGCTTGTTTGTGGAATCGGATGTTTTTGTCGAATGTGAGGCCGAGTACTTTGTTTGTGGGAGAGACATTTATTTGTGTGCGGTTAGGGACAGGTGCTCGGGAGTTCTGGAATAAGGGTCTTGGGCGGGGATGTCCTTTGGCAAAGTATGTGATGTGTGTTTTTTGAGGATGAGCCTGAATCCGCCATTTTTGCTCCCATTGTGCTACTTTGTCAAGTTCTCTTTGAGCTCTGTTTGTCAATGTGTCTATTGTGCCTGCTCTTATTATTTGCGTCACGTCGTCTGCGTACATTACTGTGAGAGAGTCATTGTGTGTGGGGTTGGGAAAGTCATTTGTGTATAGGATGTAGAGGGTAGGAGCGAGCACTGAGCCCTGAGGTACGCCTGCGTTTAGTGCAAATGAATCTGAATAAAGATTAGAAAACTTAATTTTGGCTGTTCTATTATCCAAAAAGTTGCAGAGAAGTTTCTGAGTAATTAATGGGAAGTTGAAATTTTCGCAGATTTTGTACTTCAAGCCTTCGTGCCACACTGTGTCAAAAGCTCGTTTTATGTCCTTTGTAATTAAGGCTGTCTTGTTTTTTCGTCTGGACTGTTTGTTTATGTGAAGGTAGTTTGTGATAATGTTTAGTGCTTCTTGTGTCGATCTGTGTTGTCTAAAACCAAATTGCATGTTCGTGAGGAGTCCTTCGTCTTCGAGAAATAGTCTAAGTCGGTGGTTTATGATGCGTTCTAGAGTCTTCCCAAGAGTCTCAAGTAGACTAATGGGTCTGTAGTTTAGTGGATTAGTCTTGTCTTGGTTTTTCTTGGGTATGAGGATAATGGTCGCTGTCTTGAAGCAGACGGGAAAGTAGCCTGATGCCAGGATGGCGTTGTAGAGGCGAGTGAGTGCTGTTATGAAAGTGTTAGGTAGGTGCTTTACAAGGTGGTGATTAATACCCGTGGCACCAGGCGCCTTTCTCCGTGTTTTAGACAGTATGAATTTGACTTCGTCTGGCACAATGGGAGCAGTGAGTATGTTTTGAGGGTCAAGTGTGTTTAGGTTAATGTGTGTGTCATGGGAGATGTTGTCAGGGATGGTAGTGAGATGTTGTTCTATATTGCGGATGTGTTGTTCGGCAGGCCTTTCAATGGGGTGTGGGTGGTATACTTGTTGCCATGTCTGTTTAAATGTATCTGTGATAGCCCTAGGATCAGTAATTTTGTTGCCATTAACAGTGAGGGAGGATGTTCTGGGAGTGTTATTACCTTTTAAACGTTTTATATGTTGCCAGAATTCCCAGGGCTTAGTTTTTCTGTTTTGTTCTGCTGAGTGTACTAGGTGAGTCCAGTGAGCGTCATGATCAGATTGCAGGCTGTTAAGGATGTGAGTTCTGAGGTTGGAGAGGTCGTAACGTACTCGGCCTGTTATGTTTGTTCTGTTCGAATCGACGACGATAGCACACTAGGAGTCGTTGTGTTCTGATGGAGGGTCTGAAAGTGTGTTTGATTTTGTATGTAGTTTTTGGATGGTTGTGTTGGCTGCATTTATGATTTTGTTCTGTAGGTTCTCAATTTGTTGGTCTATGTGTGTGTAGTGTTGTCCCTCATAGTCGTGTATGTAGTTGTCTTCTGATAAAATGTTTTTGAATTCTTCCCAGTTTGCTTGTGAGTAGTTAAAATGAGATTGACATGGGACTTGAATTGGGTTTGAAGAAATTGACATGAAAACTGGGATGTGATCTGATCCTGAAAGTGGCCCTGGGGAAATATCATGATGGAATAATTATATTAAAAGCTTGGTTTGAAAAAATTAAGTCAGGTTTACCATTACCGTTTGGTGTGAAAACTGTGTTGAAGTCTGGGCCTTGAAAAGTTAATCTTTTGTGGTTGTGTAGCGCTAATAGTTGAATTCCACGTTGATTAATGGTATTATGTTGGAAAGCTTGGTGTCTAGCATTAAAGTCTGCAAGTATAAGTGTAGGTGCATTGTTATTGAATAAGGTATTTAAGTCTGTGTAAGGGATGTAGGTATTGGGTCTGACATATGTGGTGGCAACTATGAGGGGTCCAAGTGTTGTATGTGTTTTAACTGCAAGGAAATGCTTGTATGTCCAGTCTGTGATGTATTCGTGTTGAATGGTGCTTTTTATCATGATTGCAACTCCATCGTTGGCATCGCCGTCGGTCTGTCGTGTTGTGTAACCAAAGAATCTAATTTTATGTGTGTTGTACGTACAGGTGCTGTTAATTAGTATTATGTCTGGGTCATTATCTAAAATTAATTGTGTGAGTAGGTGTCTGTTATTGTAGTAGTGTCTTATGTTGAATTGGATGACTCTTAACATGATGGGGTATCGTGAAGTGAGCTATGTGTGGGGAAGTGGGGGGATGGTGGGGCCCGGGTTGGAGAGGGAGAGGATGAGGAGCGGACTCCTCCAAAAGATGGAGATTTGGAGGTAGATTTTGTGTTTTTTCTTGGGGTTTCGACTTTACGTGACTTTGACCGAGAACGGTTTAATTCAGGGGAGGATATCTCAGCTGGACTGGTGGGTTTTCGTTTTAGAGGAGATTGGGGAGGAACGGTGGGCGTTTTTGGTGTAGGAGGGGGTGGGGGAGGCATGAAGGATGTTGGGGTAGTAAGGTTAGGAAGGTCAGGGTCAGATGCATTGAGAATTGGGTCAGTGACATTTGTGAGGGGGGGGGGTTTGGGTAGGGGGATCTTGGGGTTCATTTTCAGTGGTGAGAGGGATTGGACATTTCGGGGATTTCGTTGGTGCTTGGGGGTTGAGGAATAGGGGTAGTGGGGGATGAGTTGGAGGTAGAGGTTGAGGGTAGTGGAATAGGAAGAGGAGTGGCTGAGAGAGATGGATTGTGAGAGTTCTTGCTGTGCTGGAACCAAGACTCAGGGATCATGATGGCAGGGAGGTTGTGGGCAGTCAGGCCATCATTTAGAAGCTTGTTAAACTGTGGGGTGACTTTTTGGTTCGTGAGGTGGAGTGCAACATTAACAAGGACTGAAGTTTGGGCGAATATTTCGCGGTTGAACAATGGGCCGGGAGGATTGATGTTGGGTGGGGTAGGGGGGGAGGATTGAGGGATGTGTGAGGTGGTCGCTGAAGCATATGATGTGGCAGTGACTGGGTGGGATGAGAATAAAGGACGTGTTTGGTTGGGAGTGGTTGGAGTGGCCTTTGCATTTTTTCTAGTGTCTTTTAAGACATTGAGACGGAAGGGACATTCGGCACTGATTGCAATGTGAGGGCCATTGCAGTTTGAGCATTTTAGAGTGATTGAAGAGCAGGTGGTAAATGAGTGCCCTGACTCAGCACAACGAGAGCAAGTTACTGTTTTTTTACATTGGGCTGTGGGATGTCCGTAAGCATAACAGTTATAGCACTGCCTGAGATTGATCCAGGACTCAGAGGTCAGAAAATCAGGCGGCAAAATCACATGAAATGCCTTGAGACCTTACTGGCCTCCTGAGGGGAGGCACATCGAATTTTGAGGGCTTGACGTTGGGTTTTAAATACTTCACAGACAGTGATGGAGTTTTTCTTGGAAATTTCCCTGGCAATCTCATCTTCGTCTTTGTTGAAGATGTTCTTGTCAGGGTGCAGAATTTTGACTGTACAGGCAGCTTTAAGTTCTGGGGAGAGGACTAGTTCATAACCAGCAGATTGGAGTTTCTTTAGAGTGGCGGGGTTGAGATATGCATCAAGATCTTTTTGTGAAGCAAGTCTTACTTTGATTACATTGAGATTTTTGAAAACTCTGACTATTTGGGTTTGAGTGATACTAAATATGTGAGAGCCTGGGTCATCAGGGGATCATTAATGCATTTAAATTTAACATCCAGTGCCATACTGAATCATTGGGAGAAACAAGTTTAATTGCTAACTATAAGAAAAGTGAAAATGAATGGGGAAAATAACAAGTTAGGGAGGTAGAGTTAATTGAACATTTTTATGGAGAATTTTAAAACTGTACCCAGGGGGCACCCCTATGGGATGTCCCCAGAAAAAACCTAACTCCTACCTATGTCCTTGGACTGTAGGCAAGCCTATGTCACCAGACCCTAACCTACTTGAAGTATAAACCCTACCCACTTGCCTCCTATAACCAGGGGCTAAACCCCCCCCCTTCATGGCAATGCCTTCAGGGTTCGGCGTCGTACTACAAGTGGGCTTCTAATGGGCGGTAGTGGGTAATATTTAATAATTTAGAAAAGGAAAAGTAGTGGGAAAGGTTTTGGGGAAAAAATAAGAGTATAGGAAAGTAATGAGAATGGACAAGGATGATGATGAGATATGAGGTGTGATGCAGTGAGCTGATTGGCCGGGCGAGCGCAGATCGAGGTGTTGATTGGAGGAGGAGAGAGAACTGATGGAGGAAGCTATGGGGCTAGGTTTTTCCGGTCCTCAACTCGTCCATCTTCTTCTACTGCTGCTTGCAGATCTTCGATCTTCTTTCTTCTTTCTTCTTATTTCTTCCGCTTGTAGATGGGGGGGGGGGGGGGCTACAGGCCTGTAAGAGAGACCAGAGCGTCACCAAGTACAACCTCGAAGTCAGTGACCTGCTGCTGGTCCCAGGGTTTATAAAGCCAGCTCCTGGATTGCGGAGCTGTTTCTGATGTTCCAGCCACCATCCCATTGGCTGTTGGAAAAGGTACTGGAGTGCCATGAGTGGCTGAGAGAGCAGTGGCTCCGCCCACCTGTTCGTTCTGTGATCCTGGGAAAAATCGAAGCTCGCAAGGTCAGATGTCAGATGTCAGATGAAGGTATTGAGGGATAAGCCTTTACAACGGCACCTCGTATCTACATTCTACTTTTCCTATTTTTCTGAAGATTGTAGAGAGGGGAGAAGGGGTGTTGGAGAGAGAGGAAGCTGTTGGAGTGGCTTTTTTATGTGTGTTTAGTCTGTATACGTCGTCAGGATGTCCCCTGACTGGGTGCGAGCATGTGAAACATGCTAGGACGTACTACCAAACCCACTAAATGTCCGCCGTGGCAGGGATTCGATCCCGGGTCTTGTAGATTCACACGTGAGCGTGTTCACCATTCGACCGCCATGGATGGTTCTGGCCCGTAATTGGCTGAGAGAGCAGTGGAGGGTCCCTTCCTTGATCGTGAAGAAAGGCGAAGATCGTGAAGTACTGAAGGTGTCCTGGGTTGCTCGGTCTCCTTTTCTCCTCTCGTAATCTTCCTTGCTGTTGAATGTGGGGGAATGTGGATTGTCGACTTAAGCAGTTGCAGCTTCCGGGGTTTCTTGAAGCTCCGTCCTTCATATATATATATATATATATATATATGAAAGAGAGAAGTGGATAGGTAGGTAGGTGGGTGGGTAACTAGGTTTGTAGATATGTAGGTTGATAGGTAGGTAGGTAGATGGTTGGTAGGTGGGTAGTAGATAGGTTGGTAGATGAGTGTATGGGTAACATAGTGCATTAGTCATCATAATAAAGGTTTGTCTTAGAGAATGGACTCGGGCAAACAATACAGTTTATACAAATTGATACAGTAAGTCCTGTAGACATAAACGTATTTTAACTACAATATTCCTCTGTGATATTCCACCTTGAAGCTTCTGACCCATTTTAACAGCTGATTTTGTTTATTATTAGTCGATTTTATTCAGTTTAGGAATAACTTGTGGGAGCTAGAGAGTTAATTGAGATAGTTTTTACCAATATGATTCCTAGAGATCCTTCCTAAATTTTTTTTTTTTTTTTTTTTTTCTATATTCCAACTTACTTCCTCTCGGGCATAGGCTGAGAGCCTTAACATTCACCGCTTTACAATGAACAGTGAAGCCCGTGAGGTCTTGTTCCAGTCTAGGGAGTGAGACATGTGAAGCACGTAGAGTACAACGAGCACCTGCCATCTTGCCTTCACATGAGGCACGGTGCTCACTCATGGCCCGAAACGACCCCATCTCTGAAGCCATCTCGTTCCCGTGCTTCACTGTCTCACCCTCTACACTCGGACTCTCACACTTACACACACACAACGCCACCTGTTGAGCAGATAACTCACCAGGCATTGCACCCCTATAGCATATTTTGAATATGGGAATATTCATACAGTGCTATTTAATCAGGGAACAATGAGGGTATTTTATTGACGTTTCGGTGGGCTTTGTGGTAATGCACTGATACTAGGTACAGCACAAATTCCATCCCAATAATATCTTCCCATTGATACATCGGGATTTGAACCCGGGACCTTTGGATTACCAGGCATATAATCGTCTAATGATAACCAGAATAAAGTGTAAATATGCGTCCTAAAATACTGAAAGGGTTAACAGGCACTTCACATTGTATTTATGAGAAGGGAGAGAGAGAGAGAGGGTGTGTGTGTCTGCGTGTGTGTATGTAAGAGAGAGATTACCATAGATTTACTTAGATAGCCTAAGACCTTATGATCCTAACCAGGTGGTCAGGACTTAAAACTAGAAGAATTAGAACCCAAAAGACGAACAGTGAAAGAAAAGGATAGTATAGAAAAGAGAGAGAGAGAGAAAGTGAGAGTTAGAGCGAGTTTGCGATCTTGGGGGGAGGGGGGGGGGGGAGTGTTAGAATATAGGAATTATTCCGATATTATGAATGAAAACTATTACGTAATGAGAGAGAGAGAGAGAGGGGCCGGGGGATTGGGGGTCAGTGTAGGAGTAGCAATTGGCTGAATAGTAGGAGAGAGTGTGTGTGTGTGTGTGTGTGGGGGGGGGGGGGGGGGACTTGACTTATTTAACGCCCGGAGGGAAATAAAAGAAACTTGACTTTACTTAATACCCTTTATTTACCACCAGGAGAGAGAGAGAGAGTGAGGAGTGAGAGTGAGTTTTACGTAGATACACAGACCTTGCTGTACCTACTAGACAGTCAGGACTAATTTTATCATAGAAGTTGCTACAGTGTGGAAGGTAAAGACAGCAAAGCAGAAGCCTCTCTCCCAACCCACCACTCCCTCCGATGTTCAGTAACTTGGGGAAACTAAGGCCCCCCAACTGAAAGAAAACATTTCTACTGGGAAATTCATAGTAAAGAACGAAGTTGAGAAATATTGTGTACTACTGACACTTAACCTAACTTAATCGATGTCTAGTCTTTTTTTTAATGTGTCAATTATATTACATTGTACCACTTACTCTGGCAATTTTATCCACTCATTGACCAATTTTTTTTTTTTTTTTTTTTTTAAAGAGAATGAACGGAGGAAGGAAAAACACGGATAAAACAAAAAGGTCCATGTGCCTAAAGGCATCCTCCATTCATAAAATGTTTGTAACAACTGGATTTAAACTTTTGTAGATTGTAAGTTTGTGGAAAGCAACTCGAGGGAAGTGAATTCCAAAGAGTAGTAGTTCTAGGGATAAATGAATTTTGATAAGCAGAAGTTCTGCATTGTGGAGGAGAAAGTGTAAATTCATGGGCGCTCTCAGCTGCCCCTAGTTCTACGGGGAAAGATGTGGAGAGGCGGCACAATTGAAGCAAGTTCCTCGGAACAATTGCTGTGAAAATATCTGTAGAATAATGCAAGGGATGCAACGCTTCTTCGTATGGATAATGTAGGAAGGTCGTGTGTGATTGCAGGGTTATTGATTAATCTAATAGCTTTATTTTGAATTTTGTCCAACTGCCTCAATGCAACCACTCCACTTCCACTCCACAGAGGTGAACAGAATTGTAGGTGAAGAAGTGCTTTTTTATATCGAGATTCACCCTCCTGGTTTTATATTTTATTCCGTTTCTGCTAGTTGATGAACTATTATTGATTTAGAACAGTAAATCCACATACTATTTGTCAAAGTCCTTTAATATCTTGAAACACTCAATTATTGGCCTTGCAATTTTATTTTCTTATTTATTTATTTTTATTTTTTTTCCATAATATGATTTATTTCTCAGTGACGGTATCCACTTTTTCGCTCTAAGCTGCACTGACTCGAGTTTCTCAGTGTCCTTTTTCAGACAAGGAGACCAAAATTGCACACCATATTCAAGATGTGGCATCTCCATGCTTTTAAGTAACGGTACTATAATGTTCTCATATTTTCTTTAGTAAAATTTATGTTTATAAATCCCAATGTTCTATTGACCTTGTTTGCAGCTGCTGCTCATTGATGTGAGGTCTTTATGTTTTCAGATATCAGAACCCCCAAGCCTTTAACTACTGCACTTGTTGTTATTGGTTGGTGTTTCATTTTATATTCATATATTGTATACCTGTTTATAAGACCTGGCACTTGACTACATTGAATGGCATCTGCCATTAATCTGATCAATCAACTACTATATTTCATATTGCAGCATATTTATGCCTTCTTCGGTTAATACTGAATTTCCTAGCGTTATCAGCGATCTCTGAGATAGTGTTATTTAGTCCTACATCAATGCCATTTATATAGAAAAGAAACAAAACTGACCCAGGACCGATTCCTGAGGCACTCATGCAAAGAGAGAGAGAGAGAGAGAGAGAGAGAGAGAGAGAGAGAGAGAGAGAGAGAGAGAGAGAGAGAGGGGTGGGGGAGGGAGGGGGAGAGATGGTTAGGGGGGAGGTAATAATATTGCTTGTGGCTGTATAATGTGGGGATAAAAAGGCCTTAAGGTATTTTAACTGGCTTGTGACCAAGATTAACAACCTCAATGTGTTTATAATACAAATAGTAGTACATAAGTGAATAAGAATATTTATGAGACAGTGGAATAGTTTTACGAATATGGATATTTAAATGCTATGACATTACAATATGCATAAGGATAGTATGTATGTATGAATGTATATACTAAGGCACATGCCCCATTGCTGGGGGTTGCCGAATTGAGACAGAGTCCGAACAGAAACCTTTTTAAGTTCCAATTGTTATGGTTCAGGATCACTTTCGCGTTCCCTAGCCCCTTCTCTGTCTCGTTGAGTAGGGGAATTTTGCAAGGGGAGGAGGATTCCTAGCCACTTGCCCCCAGAAGGAAAAGTAGGACAGTAAAAGTGACAACCAGAAACGGCTAAGGTTGAGTAGAGGATGCCAAACCTCACTCTGGATAGGACCAGCCCTCAGCCTATAAGGAGAGTACCTATGAACAATATTTAATGTTATGTTCTATTATAACCAATTGGTCCAATAATAATAATATTCTTGAAGTATAGATAATGCATAATCACTTCACACTGATAATAGATAAATCACAATTGAATAAGAAGTGATGAATATATAGATATCACATAAATGCTAACAAAGCGGCTAGTCTCAAAGGACAATGGATATCCTAAAGGTCAAGGTTAGCACGTGGTAAAAAGGTGACGCAGTGTAGGGTCAAAATACTGAGGTCGCAATGTCTCAAATAGACCGAATAAATGAAATATAAAATATAAGTTGAAAGACAAATAACAAATGAGTTGTGAATAAAGAAAGAGGTTTTAATTCTCTACTAACCTATATAGTTAGATTTAATAATTGCAGTTCAGGGAACTGAGCAAATTAAGATTCGTCTTATAGAAAAGATCAATGCCCTCGACATAGAATTATTAACGTGATCTGGGCAAGGTAGAATTACTAGGAATTCAAGTTAAATGTTTAAACTGGGTGTGAAGCCAGGAAACATAAATCAAAGGGGGTTTATTTAGAGACACGATAGTTAATACACTCTGTGAACATTTATAATCGATGCGCGTACCCTGATGATCCTAATTAACTCACAATCAGATCTTTCAGGAGTGTTCACAGTATTTACGTGTTGTGTGCGGGTAATCGAGCCTAAAGGATATATAAATAAACTTAATGGTAATACATGAATATATATGATGCTGTATATACAGTATATAGATCAATCTCAGGATAGTGTTTACATTGTACTCATGACACGAGTAATCTAAAGGGGTTAAGGAGAGAATAACAGATCTCTGGTGTTTACGTTAATGGAACACATAACATATCCTACACAACCTTGCAATAATCACCAAACACAATAAGTAAAACAGAAAGCACTTAATTTTGGGTAGGAGTACTGTATAGCAGATGTTAGCCTTGTAGAGATCTGACACACGCGGAGCGACCAAGAGCGGGGTGCGTCTGGCCTGGTTACCAAGGGGGTACGGTCCAGGAGTAGGTACCTCCACACAGGTAGCACTAAAGCATGTCACTTCCGGGACGGCCTACACACACACAAACTCTCGTCTGGTCACAGTCTCTGCTTGCAGGGCACGATTTAGAGGATTTTGGCTAGCCTTATTCGGATGGTGCTATCCGGTGAGTTGATCACGTATACTGTCCCACAGAAACTCCATGGGACACAGTGCCTCGACTTGCCTAACTCAAACCTGATTTCGGCCAGGTAGTATTGGACTTTACGGAGAGTGACAAGTCGGTGGTTTCCGGAACATAAGGGGCATGGAAAATATATTTTTTTTTATTTATTGCTTGGTTGTCTAAAGTCTTAAAAATATAATGCATACATGAATAGATGGGGAATAGTGTGCTTTATTTATTAATATTAAAAGGTAGTAGCTTAATGGCTAATGGTACATGTGATGAATAATTTACATGGTCTTTTTAGAGGCTTGTTTGGAATGGTTTGCTTATCTTCTTGTCTCGTGGCATTCCAAGCACAGCCTTGTCTAGCTGTGGTAGTGGTGCATTAAACGCCTGGGTGGTTGAAGAGGAATGAAGGAGGCTGGTGTCTAATTACCATAAAGTCCTCCTCCGTATAGTCCAGGTCTGTCCCAGGTGCGGATGGCCATTGTTCACCTGGCACCCGCCGGGGGTATAGACTAGCAAACTGTGGTGGATGTCCTCCCCCGCGTATGTTATACGTAGGATAAGCCACACGCCTCTCCTGGTGTGGTGCTATGGGCGACTGTGGTACCTTGTTGTTGCTGTTCCGGGTAGGCTGTTTCTGGTCTCTCTTCCAGCGGGTTATGGACGCGATTCGATAGTGGTGATTTGTGGTTCCTGCCGTTGATGGGAATGGTTTGGGGTTTCCCTTTGGCACTAGGTTATCCAGCCCTGTCATTTCATATATATATATATTAAATCCCTATATACCAATTTGTACCATCATCATGTATCGTGCTCAACCGCCTCAAGGGGTTCTTTACCCCTGCGCAGCTTCTTGCTCTGTACAGGGGCACAGTGCGTCCTTGTATTGAGTATTGTTCACATGTGTGGGGAGGATCCTCTCACACCACACTCCTAGACAAAGTAGAAAGAAAGGCCTTTCGTATAAGCTATAGTTCCCGTCCACTCACCAACTCTCTGCAATCACTCTCTCTTCGCCGCAATGTTGCATCTCTCTCGCTATTCTATCGCTACTACAATAATCAATGTTCCTCAGAGCTCTCCCAGTGTAAACCGCCTCCTCTACGTAGGGTACGTGGTACCCGTCTTGCAACACAATCCCACCCCTACTCTGTGCAACTCTCTAACCCAAGAGTGAAATGTTATTCTCAGTCTTTCTTCTATTCAACAGCTGAGCTGTGGAACTCTCTCCCAGAATCAGTCTTTCCCACCTCCTACGACTTAAATTGCTTCAAACTCCGTGTGTCCAGGCATTTTGGCTCAAAAGTCCCTTGATTTTGGCCCTGTCACTCTTTCAACTGACTCGCTACAGTCAGTTCTGCCTTTTGTATCCCTCACTCACATAAAAAAAACAAATCCACTCTATCCTGCCCGTGACCTGCCCTACACTCTCACAAATTATGGGTATGAAGAGGGTATATCAAGTGTCCATAACAATCTACTCATTAAGAAATATTGGCGGTAATAAACTCATCTTACACTCACGAGTAAGGTAAATCACTATCATTATACACAATTACTCCATACCTTTTCCATACCTTTTTTTTATACCCTCTATTTGTTACAGTGTAGCTGTTTATTATGTTTACCGTATATCTTTCAGTATTCGGGGACGCCTTTCTTCCTTTTGACCTGACTATCAATAGACGATTTTATTCAGTTTAGAACCGGCCTTCGGCCGGTACATTTTGCTTCCAAAATGTGTACAAATTTATCTAGAAGGGTGGTCTTTGTCATGTTTTTTTGTATCTTGATAGAGGTCTATGGAGAAAACTAAAACAAATATTTATACCGGTAATAATAGAAAATACATAAATAAATAAGACAACGTTCCCTTAAAGGTATATTGGTGGTAATATAGCCATCTAATACAATGATGGAATGGTATACCACTGTTAACCCCTTCAGGATCATCATGCGTTTTGACAGTTTATTCTGGCTATTAGTAGAGGATTTTATTCAGATTATAATTGTTCATACATTCCAGATTCCACTATAAACACAAACTTTGCTCATATGACGTTTCTATATAATATAGGCTACCTGTTATGCCACGGATTTTACTGGGAATTAATTGGTGTTTGGTAGGTTCTACTTGACTGGAGAAGTTAAAATCACACCACACATGCACAAAAGTAGTAAAGGGTAAAATATAACACTGAGTACAATTATAGTTCAACTTTTAATAATAGCTTAATACGTAGAGCGAAAACACTTGAATACACTAGTACATTTGGTATATACAAATTGGTCCTAGCACGTGCGAGAATCCACGAGGTAACTAGGAATACACTTGACACTCTCTCTCTTAGATCATATACCGGTACTAATATACACCTTTTAAGGACACTAGTGTAGGATTAAATTTTAACTTTGATCTTTTACCTCTCTCTTTCTCTCTTGTCAGTTAAAGAGGTACACCTGGGTTGCACTGGTGTAAGAATAATTTATGTTATAATTTTTCTCTTTTCACATAAATAAAAGAGATACACCTGGTCGCACTGGTGTAGGAATTTAATAGAGTTTAACACGTTACTCTATTACACGTAAGTGATACACCGGGGTCGAACTGGTGTAGAAATTAAAGATACCCTCTGTAGCACTCCTAGTCTAACACTTTGTAGATCTGAAGCTGAAGGTACAGGAGGGAATGAGGTGAGAGTCGCCAAGTCCTTTCGTCTATGTTCCGTCGAACCGCTTCGGTGGTCCTGCCGTGTGGATGATGTGGATAGGGATACAGATGGATTAGTTGGTTTTGAGTCTTGAATGGTAGTTCCTTAATGTCATGGCATAGGGTGCATACCATCGAACTAACGCGAGCATGAACTAGGACATGTCCTGAGTTATGGCTGCTCGTCTATCCTGACCTTTGTACTAATCGGTGATGAAGTTCTGTTCCGGTACTCTTGGTGTAGGGTCTTAAATACAAAGTCTCTAGTGTAATGACACAGCGACGAGGTATCGGGCTAAAGCGAGGAAATAAGTAAGATCATGAACTTACTAGTTTCGCTTGATCTGCCACTGACCTTTATAAGAGCGTTCAAAGAACCCAAGTTCGGTGTTTACACCTTTTTACTGCATATATCCTTGACCATGGTGTTGGACAGATACAGTATGGACTTTTATATGCTAAGTGCCGTTATTCAGACGGTATCTCGCAAAGCCCGAACCATTAGAGTAAGCTTACCATGGCAAGATCTACTTTAATAGTTTTGTTAGAGTGCGGGATTGATACTAGAAGTCAGTTTGTGACATGCCCTTCGGTGCTACTTCTAATATCAAATATGCAGCCTAATAGAGATCCTAATGTTGTCACTATAGCATGGCATGTAAAAACCTTAGTTCACCTAATAGGGAAAAGAACTCGTCAGGCCTTAAAGCATATCCACCATGGCTTCAATTGCTTCCTGAATGGGAGGTTAATTCTTAGGCTCGAACTCTTACATGTAAGGTTATTCAAGCCCTTGAATTGCTTGCTCTACCTGGTTCTTGTCAAGATAGTGATGCCTTTGGCTGCTATGTCTCAGGGCTGGTGGTTGAAGGTCAGAAGGTCATAAGTACAGGGGGGCGTATTTAGGGGGGATTAAGATGACCCCCTTGAAGTTCGCGTGTTGGTGGCAAGTCATCTGCGCGTAAGATTGGCGCATCTGAACAGGTGATCTTTGTTTATGCTGGTCCTTCTCCGTTTGGCTATGTATTATCTTTTTCTTCTGAGCTCCCTTATGGTCGAATGTGATCCTCATCGTTTTTCCTGGTTTGGGTGGTAGAGGAGGATTGATGGTGGCAATTCTGGCTTCCCGGGTATTCTAGCGTAGTGGGGCACATTTGGTCTTGGGGTGGTAATTTTGTAGTTGCTTGGTCTTGGTTTTGTTATTCTTGTTGATGGTTGGTATTGTTGATAGTTTCTTGTTTGGTGGTGAATTTTCTTTCTCTGGTTGTTGTTTTCTTTTCCTGTTACTTGCTTCTTCCTTGTTTTTCCGGGGTGTGGTGGCTTGCGGCATTCTCTGGTTCTTTGTTCCTTTCTCTTTAGTTTCTCCTTCGGTTGTTCTCCTCCGTTTTTCTTGTTGGGCGGGCATGGTGGTTATCTTTAATTTGGGTATTTTAACGCTCAAGCCACGGTGACCGTCATATGACGGGCGAGAGATAAATGGACTATCCTCCGGTACCCGTCATATGACGGGCTGCATTTTGAGCACATTATCGGCTCTGAGAGAGAGTCCACGCGTTGGGAGGACGATAGGCGTGCTCTGACTGTTCGGCATGACCACAGTGCCGCGACGGGAGACCGCCACTGCAACATTTCACACACTCGGCCTCGCGAGATCAGGAAAAAAATTGGGAAAATACCTTATTTAGGGATTTTTCACCTCTGGTTGCGCGATCGCTACAGGATAACCCGTGGTCGTACAAGGATGATTCAGGTGTCATTGGAAAGCTCTATTATCGCCCTTTCATGGATACATAATTGTATTACGCTTTTTCTCTTCTATATGCATGAAAAAGAGCATGGAATGAAGCTCGTTTAGGGCAAATATGCCTGCCTGCCAGGTAGTTGACGTTACAAACGGCCCCGTCCTTTGGGGGTTAATACCTTATCAGTTAGGTATATTGATCCATTCATAGGCTGACGACTCTACCTTACACTATTCAACTAGTTTTCCAGAACACAATCCCTCAAAAACAAACGTGATGAAGCCATACAACACTTATCTTCTGATCTAACTACCATTTCCAATTAGGGCAAAGAAAACCTTGTTGCTTTCAATGCTTCCAAAACCCAATTTCTCCATCTATCTACCCGTCAAGAATTCCCAGCAGACTATCCCTTATAATTCAATAATACAAAAATCAACCCTTCATCTTCTCTCAGTATTCTCGGTGTCACTTTTTTTTCTGATCTCTCTTGGAAAGACCATATCACCACTCTTGCTAAAGCTGCTTCCCAGAAGCTGGGTGTGCTCAACCTCCTCAAAGGGTTCTTTACCCCTGTACAGCTTCTTGCTATGTACAGGGACGCAGTGTGACCTTGTATTGAGTATTGTTCGCATGTGTGGGGAGGTTCCTCTCACACAGCACTTCTAGACAAATTAGAAAATAGAGCCTTTCGTCTCATTAACTCCCGTCCACTCACCGATTCTCTGCAATCTCTCTCGTTTGCCGCAATGTTGCATCTCCCTCACTATGCTATTGCTATTACAATAATCAGTGTTTCTCAGAGCTCTCCCAGTGTATACATAGGGTACATAGTACACGTCCTGCAACACAATCCCACCCCTACTCTATGCAACTCTTCAAGCCAAGAGTGAAATGATACTCCCAATCTTTCTTCTATCCAACAGTGGAGTTCTGGAAAAATCTCCCTGAATCCATCTTTCCCTCATCCTATGACTTAAATTGCTTCAAACTCTGTGTGTAAATAAGACATTTTGATTGATTTTGACCCTGTCACTCTTTCAACTCTGAGTGAGGCACTCGTTGCAGGCAGTTTTACCTTTTGTCTCCCTCATCTACATAGAACAAAATATATATATACCCGTTTAATATAAGGATAGAAATGTACTGTATATCAGTATCAATATAATCTTTTATACCTTTATTATACGTGTCTATTTTTATAGTATTTGGTTATGGTAAGTTGACGAATCATATGGAATAGATTTTAATTACTAAGTCAAGTTAACACCTTCACCACCTTTACGTAATTGTTATCATATTCTGGTTAACATTAGACGATTTTATTAGTTTGTAATCTATGTATACGACTCAAATGGGTAAATACGATCTCAGTAAACCCTCCTAGTAACATAGGTCCTTCTTCAACTGCATAAAATCATCCAATTTTAGCCAGAATCAAAGGTAAGAAGGCGCCATGGTGCTGAAGAGGTTAAGGGGATATTATTATTTTCTAGACCCTCTTCTCCCTCGTATTTAGCCCCATTAATTAAGACATTCGTTTGGCGATTTCAAGACGTTTTGCCTCATTTCTACGTCAATATTAATACCTTTCGTGCTATTTAGTAGTCTAATCTGTCTTGGCGAGCGATAGAGAGCCTTTAATATAGGATGAAGCGGCCTTCGTCCACATCATTTTTCTACCGAAAAATGTGCAAATTTATTTCGAATTAGATCTTGGGGGTGTTATTATTAAGCTTGATAGAGGTCTAGGAAGCAAGCTAACCCCCCCCCCCCCCCCCACCCCACTTAACTTAGATTAGTTTAGGTTTGGTTTAATTAGTTTACAAATCTTGGTGTATACCCGAGGAAAATGTTGTGTTGTTTTCCGAACGGTGTGTTGTGTTAGTGAGTTAGTGGCTTGGTGTAACTTATACTAATGTACACATACACACACACGTACGTACACAGATACACACACACACACATACGTACACAGATACACACACACGTACATACACATATACATATATAAAAGTACGTACACAGATACATACATACACGTACGTACACAGATACATACATATACGTACGTACACAGATACATACATATACATACATACACATATACATGCATACACGTACGTAGATAGTTAGTAGAAGTAAGAAATATCCACGACTTTAAAAGTAAACTGGATAGTCAATACAAACCGAGACAGGACAACACGAAAGCACCTCAATTCCTGTAAACTACAAACAGGTGAATATAAATAGCTGAATACATACATGCACGTACGTACACGTATACATACATACACATATGTACACATATACATACATTCACGTACGTTCACATGTACCTACATATACGCACGTACACATATACATACACGTACAGTACGTACACAGATACATACATAAGCGTACGTACATATATGCATACATACTCATCCGTACAAAGATACATATATACACGTAGGTACACATATACATACATATTCATCCGTTCAAAGATACACATATACACGTACTGTACAGTACATACACATATACATACATACTATACATACCACACACGAAGAGACATGGCCGTGAAAACTTTCCACAATACAAACAGAGAGAGAGAGAGAGAGCACTAAGAATACACACACACACACACACACACACACAGACACATATATATACTAACAGCACTAAGTTTACACACAAACATTCAGCACTAAACATGTTATTATAATATACTGTATATATAAAAAAAAAAAAAACACTCACAGCACTAAGCATACACACACAGCACTAAGCATACACACACAGCACTAAGCATACACACACAGCACTAAGCATACACACACAGCACTAAGCATACACACACAACACTAAGCATACACACACAGCACTAAGCATACACACACAGCACTAAGCATACACACACAGCACTAAGCATACACACACAGCACTAAGCATACACACACAGCACTAAGCATACACACCCACAGCACTAAGCATACACACACAGCACTAAGCATACACACCCACAGCACTAAGCATACACACACAGCACTAAGCATACACACCCACAGCACTAAGCATACACACACAGCACTAAGCATACACACACAGCACTAAGCATGCACACTCACAGCACTAAGCATGCACACACAGCACTAAGCATACACACACAGCACTAAGCATACACACACAGCACTAAGCATGCACACTCACAGCACTAAGCATACACACACAGCACTAAGCATACACACCCACAGCACTAAACATACACACACAGCACTAAGCATACACACCCACAGCACTAAGCATACACACACAGCACTAAGCATACACACCCACAGCACTAAGCATACACACACAGCACTAAGCATACGCACACAGCACTAAGCATGCACACTCACAGCACTAAGCATGCACACTCACAGCACTAAGCATGCACACTCACAGCACTAAGCATACACACCCACAGCACTAAGCATACACACCCACAGCACTAAGCATACACACTCACAGCACTAAGCATGCACACTCACAGCACTAAGCATGCACACTCACAGCACTAAGCATACACACCCACAGCACTAAGCATACACACCCACAGCACTAAGCATACACACTCACAGCATTAAGCATGCACACTCACAGCACTAAGCATGCACACTCACAGCACTAAGCATACACACCCACAGCACTAAGCATACACACCCACAGCACTAAGCATACACACTCACAGCACTAAGCATGCACACTCACAGCACTAAACATGCACACTCACAGCACTAAGCATACACACCCACAGCACTAAGCATACACACCCACAGCACTAAGCATACACACTCACAGCACTAAGCATACACACTCACAGCACTAAACATACACACCCACAGCACTAAGCATACACACCCACAGCACTAAGCATACACACCCACAGCAGTAAACATACACACTCACAGCACTAAGCATACACACTCACAGCACT
>JBAKBP010025095.1:0-33961 GCA_037953745.1 Lithodes maja | reverse complement strand
ATATATAACCTATATCAACAACTTAACCATGACATCCTCATCCTCAATTAACTACTGTATATTCAGCCAACACATTAATTATTGTCTGTGACTAACATAATACATGGTTTATATAATCAGATGTACGGTAACTGTTACAATCAGTGGTTACTATGCTCAAAGTCTATGCTGACGTTTGTACCTTTGAGAATACTGTGCACTCGTGTTAATCTATCTAGCTATTACCTGACGCCGTGATCCCCGAAGGGGTGGCCACGAACGAACCGCCCCCATGCACCTCTGTCCCCAGTCAGTCGACGTCCCTCCTCCCAACCAGCACCACCTTCATTCATATACTTCCTTACTCCATCCTTCCACCTCTCTTTCGGTTTACCTCTCCCTCTCTGTCCTTCCACCTCGCTCTCAATCTTAGCAATGGTGGTATATACATATTCGACGCTATTTCGGGTTGAACTTAATATCTTAACTAATTGTTTACCTGATGTTTGTATTGCGGAGGTTCATTAACATTTGTCAAGGCTTCAAGGTGTACCATAATTATTGACCTCACCTGTGCCCATTCATTCATTAAGGTTAGCCCACAATGAAATGTTTTATGATTGTGCTCCAGGGGAAAGTAATAGTTACCCATATTATATGATGGATGTGAGGAAAACCAAGTTACAACACTGTTGGCTCAAAATATGAATGAGATAGAGATTGAAAGAGATGTCGTGTTTCAGCCATAAATCGTGATAGCGGCAGAGAGAGGTTTATGATAATTGAAGACCCAGACTGCAAGCATCAGTAATTAATTCCCCTTTACCTGTGTAAACCCTGCAGTCATAGCCGAGGGTAAAGCCTCTGTAATTCCCCGCCTCATACCTGCACCACACAGTTAACCTCGAGGAAATCACCGATGAAATTGCTTTGGTTTGAACAGATTACCAGTCCTACGTAAACAAGGTGTGTCCGGTGAAGTGGCTTGGGCTAAAATATATGCTCGCTCTCTGTCTGTCTGTTTATTTATCTGCATAACATTTAAGAAACAAAACTAATGATGTAAACATTACTTAAGGATATGCACTAATATATATATAATACTGTCATATATTTAAGTGCCTTTATAGGTCACATTTCTCATACCCTACTGTATTATAATGTGCTACATGCTTGCCCAATGCATAAGCAAGGCGTTCACACTTTTATTTTATTATAGTTCACTGACCAAGACTTGAGGTCGACCAGAGACGAGGGAGCCACTTTATATGTAAATTACTGTAATTCACCAACTAATTCCAGGAAAGTGGAAGAGACGAGGGAAGAACAAACTCACCAAAGACACATATATTTAGACAGTGTAATGTTATGGCCTGGCTGACCGCTTAGTATGGAAATACAGATTGTTATTTCGGCTGCCTGCCATTGGGACGAGTTACCTGTTTATCTTGACAGTTCATAAGCATCTCTTAGCCTTCTAACAGTTCGCTATTAGTAATTTGTTTTGTTATTTTGACAAATTTTTCCACATATATTTTAATTAGTCTTTCCGTAAGCTCTGAATTTTGATTAGTTAGTTTTTGTTATGTCAGGCAATAATTCTTGCCCAATTAATCCGTACTGTACCGTAGGATACAGTAATAAAAGTACCCAGCAGTCTCAAGCAATGTGGCCAAAATGACAGGAGAGACCACCTTTCCACCTCCAGAGTGAGGCAAGACTGGCCCTGCCACCCTTCAGCGGGTCTTATCTATGCTGTGAGAAGTGTTGCCATATCGGTAGCAGTGCCCAAATGGTGGTGGTACCTGGTACAACCTTGTACAGGCAGTTACAAGGAAAGTACATTACTGACGGATATATACGTCGCTGGGACTGGGGAGTTACTTATCTACTGACGTATATATACGGCGCTGGGATTGGAGGAGTTAAGTCAGTTCTATCTTTTCTCTTTAGAAAAGCTTTTAAGAACTATAACACTCAGCAGGAACACAACTGACTCCAAATATGCAATTTTAAATCCCCTCAATCTCCACCAATGATACAGAATACACGGTTGTGTTTCACAAGTTTGTATTTCACTTTTAATCAGGGCACGGGCATAGATAATAATTAATAATGATTGTTGAGTCGTATCTATATAGAAATACTCTCGAACCTACTTCACGAATGAATAATAATATTCTTAACCCCTGTCCAACGGGGATGTTTGTAACTTCTACTACCTGGCAGGCGGGCATATTTACCCTAAACGAGCTTCATTTCATGCTCTTTTTCATGCATAAATAAGAGCCAGAGCGTAATACAATTATGTATCCGTGTATGGTGATAATAGAGCTTTCCAATGACACCTGAATCATCCTTGTACGACCACGGGTTATCCTGTAGCGATCGCGCAACACGAGGGGAAAAACCCTAAAATACGGTAATTTCCAGAGTTTTTTCCAGGTCTCGCGAGGCCGTGGGTGTGGAATGGTGCGGAGGTAGTGACACTAGGTCCGTGCCGAGCAGTCAGAGCCCGCCTATCGTCCTCCCAACGCGTGGACTCTCTCTCAGAGCCGATAATGTGCTCAAAATCCCGCCCGATTAATGTCGGGCACCGCAGGGGTGGCCATGATTCTCTCACTCAACATACATGTATGTCGGGCCCCGCGGCTTGAGTGTTAAAGCATGGATGGTATATAAATCAGTTTATAATAATAATTGATAAATCATAATTGAATAAACATATGAAGAATATATAAGTATAGCATAAATGCTAACAGAGCAGTTAGCCTCGAATAGTAGCTGATATCCTGAGGTAAAAATAAACGCGAGGTATAGCGTGAATCTAGGTAGGTCAATAATACTGAGGCCACACCGTCTCAGTGAAGTTAAAATATATAAATAAGAATATCAGCGGAATGGTAAATTACGATTAAGTTATTTATAATATGAGAGTGTTTAATTCTCTACTAACGTATACAAATATATTTAGGAATAGTAGTTCAGGGAACTGAGCAAAATTATTATTTGTCTCGTGTGTAAGACCGAGACCTCGACATTGAAATATTAGCGCGATGTGGACAAAAATGGAATTACTATGATTTTGAATGAACCCACTGAGCCCCAGGCAATATAATATAAATGTACACTCCAGGACCAGCAGGTTGTCAAACACAATTTTTCTCCGGAAAATACCTGGGATTGGTTAGAAATGAAGGAAAAACCAAAAAAAAAAAAAAACGATCCCCTAGGTCATTAAGGTGTCCTATGGGGCGCCTGAAAGTCGGAATTAACATGGAGAAATGGGTAGACAAAAAAATGCAAAAACAGGTTTTTGCGCGCTCACGCGCACGCGGCTGAACCTTGAGGGCTTTCAACCATCGGCATTGTTGCGTGGGATACTTACGCAGTTCCCATGCAAATCTGAGCCCTCTAGGTCCCAAAGAACCGGAGTAATTAACCGTGATGCACCCTACGCGGCGCTGGGATTTAGCGTTACATTCATTGCCGACGCATCACGTGCGTCGCTGGGGTCAAGTGGGTTAAATGTTTAAATTGGTTTTGTAGCCAGGAAACATAAATAATAGGAGTCCAACTAATAGACAAAATATAAATTATAACACTCTCTGTGAACATTTATACACGTTTATGTATCCTGATAATCCAATTACTATAGTATAAGATCTGCCAGGGGTGTTCACAACATTTACGTGTAAAGTGCGGGTATTATTGACGAACGAATATATATATAAACTTTAGTGGTAATATATGAATATATATTATGCAGTATATATATATATATATATATATATATATATATATCAATCCCAAGATAGAGTTTGTATGTACTCTCGACACGAGTAACAAAGACTAAGGTGAGAATAAAAGATCTTGGGTATTTACGTTAGATTGAACACATAACATATCCTACACAACCTTTGCAATAATTACGAAACACATAAGTAAACAAGAAGCACTTAATATTTGAGTTGGAGTATAGTAGAGATTAGCCTTGTAGAGATCTGACAAACGTGGAGGCTACTGAGTGCGTTGTCCGTCTTGGCCTGTTTGCCAAGGGGGCCGGGGATACCCACACACAGGTATTAATAGCGCAGGTCACTTCCGGTATAACCTACACATAAGTGTATCTGAAGCTGTGCTTTATCTTTAAGGCTGTGATACGGGTGACTGAAGGAGGTGGTTACTGCTTTTCATGGGAGACTGCTTCTCGTCCCTCTTCTGGTCTCTTATGGTCGCAATTCAATGGGTTGATGTTGGTCTTTCGGTTGATGGGAAAAGGCTTGTGGTCTGTTTTGGCATGGCATTTTCCAGCCCCGTCATCTCACCATCGTCGTCCATAAAAAAATCTCGGCCTCGAGATTGGATAAGATACTCCCTCTGGGTTTTGGTACACAGACTTGGTGTGAGGCCCTTGAGGAAACGGCACCAGACGAGGGCTGCTACATTGTGAGGGGCAGCATGGTCGTACGAGATGGTGAGTTTGAGAGGAATGTCCGATTTGCGAGCCAGGAACACCAGTTGGGAGGTGCTTTTGAGGGTGGTCTCGTTGTTGCCTTGGGTAAGGGACACTTTATAAATCTTCATGGTGGTGGTCTTGGCGGGAGCAGTAGATGTTGTTGGTGAGGGGTTAAGGTTCATACTGGTTGTGTGGGAGGACTGAAGGTTTGTGGTACTCTTTGACAGTGCAGTTATGGGCGGGGCTGAGGTGAGGTCATGAGGTTGACTGGATGGGATGACAAGGTGAGAGCCAGTTGAGGGTAGGTGCGAGGTTGGTGGTGGTGGTGGAGACAGGGGTGGTCGTGGCGGGGGTGACAGGTGTGGTCGGAGGGAGTGTGGGTGTGGTAGGTGCTTGGTGACGGGTGGCGGAAGCTTTGTGTTTCCTTTTCGGGGAAAATGTTTCCTGGGTCCACCATTTTGTCTGCGTCACATGTCTGCCAGACCGTCTGCATTGAGGCTGGAAAAGAGGTGGTTTTGAAGCAATGAACATATTGGAGTTGGTTGATTTATAGATTTCACGGGGTGGTTGGGGGGTTTGATGAGTTAGCAGAGGTGATAAGTTGGTTTGAAGTGGTTGGAGGTTTACTTGTGGAGTGAGTGGTAGAGAGTGAAATGTTTGGTGAAGTTTCAGTTGAAGTGTTGGAAGAAGGTGACTTAGAGAGGGAAGTAGAAGGGAGAGAAGGTTTTAGGCATGGTTTAGGTATTCGTGGAGGCAAGTTTAACTTGGGAGAGCTAGTTTCTGATACAGAAGGGAAGATTTTAGAGAACGTTGGTGAAGTGGGTTGAGTGTTTGGTGAAGGAGGAGACATAATAATGTCAACTTCGGGTGATTCAGGAAAAACAGAAGAAGTGGGTGTGTGAGGTAGAACTGGATTTGGTCTAGTTTGAAGGGTTGGGGGAGCGGAAGCGGTGCGCGTAAGGGGGGCGTCATGGAGATGGGGTGATTTAGATGATGAAGGTTAGGGGTGAAGATAGGAGGGGATGGATATTTTGGAAGAGGTGATTTTGTTAGCGAAAGGTGAATGTGGGGGGCTTGGGGGGTGAATAGTTCTGTTGCACTTAAGTTTTTGTTATTATTAGCAAGGCATGGGTTATTAGGGTCAGGGTCAGCTAGCATGGTTACATTTTCATCAATAGGTTGGAACCGGCATACATATCTATTATGGTAGGTGCGTTATTCTCCGTGATAGTTGATGGTGACCTGGTAACAGTTAGGGACGGTGAGTATTTCAAACGGTCCTTTATATCAGGCTTAAGTTTAGAAGGTACGGGAAAGATTGGTACCATCACTAAATCGCCTACGTGGTAAGGGCTAACTTTCGGGCTTTCGTCAGGTTTGAGATCTTGGAGGTATTGTAATTGGCGAAGGGCTCGTACGGGACAGACAAATGACGTAAGGGAAGTAGGAGAGGGGCACGCCAAAAACACGTTCATGAGGGGAAATCCCATCTTGGCGAGAACAAGTGTTGATTCCCCATTGCACTACTTTGACTTGTCTAGGCCAGTCTGAGGTGTTCATTTGTTACAGTCGGGTCCTAATCTGATTGGCAATGGTTCGGTGGCTCCTTTCACAAATAGAGTTACGTTGGGGCCAGTAGGGAGAGGAATGGCTGATTTTAAACTCACACATTTGGGAGATTTGATTCCAAATGTGTCCTGTGAACTCTGGGGCGTTGTCAGAGTGAATGGCTTCGGGTTGGCCGAGGTAGGGAAAAACGTGTTGTATCATAGCTTCAGCTACTGAGAAAGCAATGTGATCCTTAGCTGGGCAGGCAATTACATATTTAGAATACGTGTCCACGAAAATTATTATATATTTGAATCCTTTGACACCTTCACGAGGATCCATTACATCTGTTAGAATTCAAGAGTAAACAAAGTGGAATTTACCTATAAACTCACAAGAGTTAACTTACTTTATTGGTTGATAGAGATAGATAGCTCAATGATAGTGGTAGGAATAGATAGAAGATATAGTGGCCACTAAGATATAAGAATTAGGATGACTTAGCAGGAAACAGGTGGTTGTATTGGAGCGGCTAGAAGGAGATCTTGATGAGGTCGTAGGTAAAGCGAGTCTGAGGTTTGTGGCGATGAACCCGCCAGTTCCAAGAATGACGCATGCGCAGTTATCTTATCTACCAATGCGTCATTTAACTAACTTCAAGATATACCGGATTTATTATAATGACAACCCGATATAATAATGGATAGTAAACCCATATAAACTTAATACGAAATAGTATATATCTTTTATATAGATATATAACTTAGCCTAGTACTGACGCCTAATTTGAACTTCCAGTATCTTTACTTAACCTAAACTGTTGAGTTACTTACGAGTCTCGACACATTCCCACCACCAATATATACATTATCTACAATAATCCCGCAGCGATGTTAGATCTCCATAGCTGTGAAGAGCTAACAGCGGCTTGGCGAAGAGATAATCTTCCAACAGGATCATTACTGGCAGATGGTCCAGCGACCGCTGGTGACATAAGGGTGGAGTCGTGAGAGCTACCACCATCACCAGTGACTGCCGGTTGAGGGATCGAAATGCTTTCGATTTCCAGTTCCAATGGATACAACTTGACGATGGGTCGAGTGGTCAGGCCAGTCTTTGTTCTAATCTGGACCACTCTAACCATATCATCTCGTTTGGGATAGAGTCTAACTACCCTACCAAGTTTCCAAAGGACACAAGGTCCCTCGTCATGTATAAGCACGATGTAATTTATCTTTGGCCATACACTGCTTGATGAGCCTCTTTTATTCTTATAGGCTTCTCGTAGTGATGCCAAGTATTCATTAGACCATCGCCTCCATAGGTCCCGGATCAATTTATTGATGTAATTGTACCTGCCGTGTATCGCTGCTTTACTATCGTAACTAAGATCCTGCAGCTCATCTAGCTGAATTAGGTCCTTTGGGAAGTCACAAAGTCTACGACCTTTAACCAGCATGGAAGGGGTAATAGGGCAAGGGTCCTCCAGATCACCCGAGACATATGTTAAAGGGCGATCATTCACGGTAGCCTCCAGTTCCAATAGGACAGTAGTTAGTTCCTCAAAGGAGACTAGAGCACGACCTAGTACTTTTTAAAGCCCAGCCTTCACAATACCTTTGGCTCTCTCCCAAATAGCTCCAAACCAAGGCGCACGTTCTGGGATAAAACGCCATTCACATCGGATTTCGGCAAGATGAGCCTGAAGACTAGGATCGCTTAGGATGTCTTCCAAGTGTCTGGAAGCTCCTACAAATGTAGCAGCATTGTCGCTTAACATTATCTGTGGAAATCCCTGCCTACTACAAAATCTCCGGAACGCATGGATAAAGCTGTCACAGGTCATATTGCTAACTACTTCAATGTGGATAGCTCTTGTAGTAGCGCACGTAAATAAAAGCATATAAGCCTTGTTGTTGTGTGAGCCCCGGACAGGAATTGCTCCTGTATAATCAATCCCCGTGACCTCAAAGGGATCTCTAGGTTTAGTCCTGATGTCTGGTAGAGGAGGTACTCTAGCTTTCGCGTAGGTAGTACCCTGTATTTTACGACAGGTTATACACTTACTGGTCACTTGTTTTACCGCTTGTCTTATCTTAGGAATCCACCACCTTTGCCATATATATGCTACCACGTGATTAACTCCATAGTGACAACAGACACGATGACACATATTGATGAGCATGGTAGTGAAAGGATGTTTGGAAGGCAGTAGTATCGGATATTTCATTGAATCCGGAAGAGCCGCTAACTTCAATCTACCTCCACATACAATTAATCCTCCCTTCATGACAAGTCCTAATTGGTTTACCAAATTATTGCGAGTACCCTTGTCACCAGACAGCATCTCGTACTCATTTGGGAAGCATTCCTGCTGGCATCTTTGAGCTATAATCTTTTCTGCTACTTTTAGTTCCTTTATGCTGAGGAGGGCACTGTCTGTGGGAGACGTCCCTTTAATTTTTGCGTTCAAATTATTCTTGTATCGAATAGTCCATGCAACTACCCGAATGAATTTATCATAACTGCCATATTTTCCCCAGTTCCATAACCGTGTGTCCTGTTCATCATTAGTCCCAATGACTTGGCTAGTTACTTTTGGTGTTGGGTCATCTGGTAATATGTCTTCTGGCCACTCGTCATTGTTTCGGAGCCACATGGGCCCCTCCCACCAAAACGTAGAAGATTTCAGATGTTTTGCCGAAACACCTCTAGACAGTAAGTCACTAGGGTTTTCTTTAGAGGACACGTACCGGAATTCTACAGTCGGAAGAAAGGATTTGATTTCGTCAACACGGTTTGCGACATACACTGGAAGCTTCTTCATACTACGCAACCAATGCAATGTAACCTGACTTTTGCACCATAATGCAATTTTGTTGACTTTTACAATTTTATGATAGGCTTCCTCCACAAATTTGATTAATCTGGCAGCTAGCAAAGCAGCAGTTAGCTCTAGTCTTGGTATTGTTATGGATCTTATGGGAGCGACCTTTGCTTTAGCGATGACCAGACAGCTATGTTCCGGGCTCACAAACTATATTGCAGTGCCATAGGCGACACCACTTGCATCGCTAAACGCATGAAGTTCCACCGAATCAGCATATACTGTCCTCCGAGGATAAGTAAAGTCACAGCAGAGGTGCAGGTCCTTGGTAACTGTAGACCATTCGGTAGTGCAGTCGTCAGGTAACGGATCGTCCCAATCTAGTTTCAGTCTCCATAATTGCTGTAAGAAAATTCTGGACCTTATTGTAATGGGCAGTAGTACACCGAGTGGATCGAACAGTTGTGCCGCCACTCTTAAGCACTCTCTCTTTGTTGCCTTATTGGTCTCTGGGAGACTAGCGTTGAATGTCAACAGATCAGAGTGTGACGCATGTCCAGTGTGAGCATGCTGTACAGAACGCCTAGTCATGCCGCACTCTCGCTAGGATCGTCAGGGCAGGAACTTTGGCTGTAGTCTATGTAGAGTTTCCTAACGTAGTTCATGTGAGCCGTTGTACTATAAGTATTATGAATATGTATTTTGTTTTCATCTGAGTCAACGAGTTCTATTTTATATCATTAGTTATAAGTATTGTGTGTAAAACTTATTTGTAATGATGGGAAGAGAAACAGCCACAGTTGGGGGTCAGTGGGTGCGCCAAGCGGGAGGTGGACCTAACTCACTAGCACTCCCCCCCCCCCCCCCCCCCCCTCAGTGCTAGGGGAGCCTTTGTCTATCCCAGAGGAGAGAGAGAGAAATTACGTAATGGTTGTCAGTGGGCGGTCCTTAGTAGTTCACGTTGGGCTCACTAGCGGGCCGGGTATAAAAAGGGAAGTCTAGCCATTTTTTCATCAGAACTCATTAGGCAGAGCGACTTCTCATTTCTCTTGCTAACTATATATATTCTTCTGACTGATGTGAACTTTCTCTACTACCTTACATTCTTATCTCCTCTTTTCCCTGCCTGTTTAACTTCCATGGTCTCGTTGGTGCAGAGCTAGTCAGCCAACGTATTATCGCTTGAGTTCTCACGAGATACTTGCCTATTAGATAGCCTATTTTGGAAGGGTTGACTTAGAATAGGATTGATTTATGTTTGTTGCACTTGTATATGCATTTCCCTGTGTGTTATTATTATTATTCCTGTTTTCTGCTAGTCTAGGTAATGCTAGACTGGGGTAAGGCTTTTCTGTGTTACGAGTTGTTGTTTGATGCAGTGGTTAAGCTATAAACCTGCATACTCGTTTCGGTTCAGTGAAGCCTAGGTTGTCTTCGCGGCTGACTGTGTTGAGTTAATAATTTACAGTGCGTGAGGGCAAGAGCCTAACCACCCTGTATTTTATTAACAGTTTGTTTTTACTTTGTCAAGGAGCCGGGAGAAAACCAGATACAAGGGATCTGGATTTCTCAAAGTGCACTTGTTAGTTTTAAGGTAATACTTTAAACAGTTGTGAGGACTTCGCTAGGCTACGAGCCGTTTTTGCTCAGTCACTGCTACCTTTTGCCCACAGTACCCCAGCTAGACTTTACTCGATTAGTAGATACAGAATAGTATTGAAGCTTTCCTTATGTATGATATTGTTTATGCACTATTGATTTCATGTGTTGCAAGCTTGGCTACTTTAGTGATTAGTGGCCCACGAGCACAATCCGAGTAGGCTATTGCTGTTGCATTTGCGGAGTACTTCTTTTTAATGTTTGCCATTTACTATTGCATATTCTTTTAATTATTCTTATGCCAATTTAAACCTTTAATAGTATTTAATTGCCAGTATTTTTGCTTATTGAATTACTGTTCAAAATCCGATACGTACTTCTTACGAGCATCCGAGAAGCATCTAACTTTTTTCAGAAGATTCCTTGCTCGATGCTTAAGGACTATTAATTAACGTAACGTAATAGTGCCGATCCGAATTAGAGGGTGGAGGACTTCTTAAGTTCTTAGTCAAGGGTGGATTACTTCGGCTTCGGCCAACACTATTCTTTTGTGTTGTTGTTTCTTACTTCATTGTTTGATTGTTGACCAGACTAGATAATTCCTGTCTCTTTATTAGTCTGTTGTTGAACACTAGTACCGAGTTCTTGTATACCCCGTTATAGCAGATTGAACTCTGGAGGGTATTGGTGTTTTTTGTTCGGCTGGCAGTACTCAGGGGTTGGGATCGTGTGTTTCCGTTGTGGCAGCGAGCCGTATTCGAGTCCTGATTGAGAGCCCTTGTGTACCCGAGTGCCAGTTCGTAACAAATGGCGACCTTGCTTAGGATTTTGTGAACAGTATAAATTTTTGCAGAGTTGTACAACATTTGTTTGTTTGTATTTTAGCGTGCATATTGAAGAATATATTTTTTTTTGTATGGCAATTAGTAAAGCATTTAAGAGACTCCAGTTAATTTAGTAATTAGTGCTTGCATAGGAAGTTTAACACTTTTGTCTCGAGAATTTTGTTGTGGACTTCAGTATGTCGTGCATTAGCACTGACGATGAGCGAGAGATGTCATTTGAAGGTGTGCCGTTAGTAACCAGTGAGGAGGATGCTAGAGTTTTTGTGAGTAAGCAGTACCACGTGACGGAGGAGAGGCTGACTGGGGTGGATGTTTGTGGCTTGCACCTGATAGCCAAGGTTTTGGGCATTTCCAATGTAGTAGGGATGTCCAAGGGGGAGCTGATTTCCTGGGTGTTGCGTGGGCGACATGGGGTTTCGGAGGAGAGAGCGTTTGGGGGGGTTCCTCCCCCGATCCCCTCTCACTCGACTCCCACAGTGCCGTCCACTCAGTTACCGGAGGTTAGCACTCTCCCACAGAGGGATGAGAATTGGCAGATTGGAGTGCCCTCGGGTGTTGCACGTGGTGGTTCCCCAGTTTTTGCCCCCCCTCCTTCAGTAGTGGCAGCTCCCTCTTCCTGCCTGTCTCCAGATATGGTATTTAGACTTGAGCTTGCTAAGATTGAGGCTAGGAAGCAGGAGAATGAGACTAGGAGGCATGAGATTGAGGTTAGGAGGCAGGAGGATGAGACCAGGAGGCATGAGGCTGAGCTTAGGTACGACTCAGAGAAATATTGTGCTAAATTAGATTTAGATAAGACTCGTGCAGAGTCGACAGGGACTCGGATGGGCCGTGAGGGCCAAGTAAGAGAACAGTCCTTAGTCTACTTAGTCAAATTGGTGCCGGTATTTAGTGAAACTGAAGTCACAGAATTTTTTAATCGTTTTGAGAAGAAGTGTAGGGAGCATAATTGGCCTGAAGAGAAGTGGGCAGCTCTAGTCTCCTCAAGACTTACGGGTAAGGGTCTGAAGGCTTATGATGCACTTCCTTTAGAGTCTTGCATTGACTACCCAGAATTGAAGAGAGCTGTCCTACGGGCATACGAGTTGCAACCGGAAACATATCGATTGAAGTTTCGGGGTGTTACAAAGACTAGGGAGGCGACCTTTCTTGAACATGCCCGGGACTTAAAAGATGCACTTAAAAACTGGATACGTTCTGAGAAAGCTGAGACGGCAGAACAGTTGACTGAGCTGTTTCTGCTCGAGCAGTTTTATAAGTGTACTGGTGCAGAAATGACTTTAACTATTAAAGAAAAGAACCCAAAAACTCTACAGGAGGCAGCTGAGATGGCTGACCTCCGGCTATCACTAATTCGTGGGTGCGGGTCTGCCCAGCGTAGTGAGGCAGGTAACAAGGGGCGTGATGCCCCACCCCCCCGAGTTAGTGATATACCTTATGCAAACAAGTACAAGAGCCATGATACCAAGACTGACCACAAGACTAGCACCGTCCCATTTAAGAAGGGGCCGGGCCCTTCCCAGTACCAAGGGAAGCCCAAAGGGGAGTTGGAGTGTTATCATTGTCATAAAAAGGGGCACTTTGCAAGAGTCTGTCCTAGCAAACCACCTACAGCAGCTGTGTCTTTGGCCTGCAACATTGGTGTGTCTCCGAAGTCATCTGAGTTTGCCCGGGGCAGTTCGTCAGAGGCTGAGGCACAGCCAATGCAGAAGCACCTGGGAGGCTCGAACCCTGCTCAGGATGTTTTGTGCGACCATAGAGGGCGGGGTTGCGTGATGTGGGCGGGGCGCAAGAATGGAGTAGAGGTCTTGCGTGATACAGGTGCTTCCCAGACTCTGATGAAAAACTTGACTGGCTACCCTATAAACGCGGCTCGGGTGGTAGTGGTGCAGGGTATTAATGCAACTCGGTCATACCCGCTGGTGCGGTTGGAGTTGGAGGTGGATGGTGTGGCACGTGAATTGGATGTCGGGATTGTGGAGAAACTGCCAGTGGAGGGCGTCGACCTTCTTCTCGGCAACGACTTTGCAATGCCCGCTTCTGAGGTTCTACCCTTAGTCGTTGCCGAGAGGCCGGCCGACGTGAGTAGGGAAGAGCAAGAGTGGGTCGAGCGGTGCCAGACACAACCCATGGCGTGTGTTGTCACCCGAGCTCGGGCAGCTAAAGTGTCACAGCCTAGTCCTCCGTCTTCAGACCAGCGGAGGAACGATCAACAGGAGGAGGCTAAAGCTGGAGTTGGTTTTAAGAGTTTTGACTCGGCGGCTCTCCTGGGTGATTCAGTATTAGCACCATTACTTAATTCTGGAGTAGCCCCTGGGCCTGTCATCGAGAGTGACAAGGCTGGGCATGACGAGTCTCCACGACAGCAACGTTATGTACATCGAGAGAGACAGAGGGAGCAGCCCAGTATCGGGGAAGGTCATGCATTGCTCCGGGAGCAGTTAGATCGCTTGGCACCCTCAGATATACGTCGGTTGCAACTAGAGGACCCTGAGCTCCAAACGTGTGCTAATGGAGCTGTAGAGCTCGACGAGGACGGCGATGCACAGCCAGGAGATTTTTTTTATTTAGAAGGCATCCTCTATAGACGTTTTCAAGACCCTAAACGTAGTTGGCAAAAGGGGTCCGGAGTAGTGGACCAGTTGGTGGTGCCACGGGAGTGCAGGGATAGCCTACTGAGGTTGGCGCATGACATACCACTGGCAGGACATCTAGGGGTGAGAAAAACGGTGGCGGCTTTGGGGAAATTGTTTTGGTGGCCGGGGATGAAGTCTCATGTGCAGTCATGGATAAACTCATGTGATATTTGTCAACGTGTCGGGAAACCGAACCAAGTTATTCCTAAGGCTCCGTTACACCCTATTCCTGTGATTGTGCCACCCTTTAGTAAAATTATTGTTGACATGGTTGGTCCACTCCCTCCCACTAAGGCTGGAAATAATTTTTTTTTAACCATAATGGATGTTGCCACTAGATACCCCGATGCATACCCTATGAAAAATGGAATGGCTAAGACGGTAGTCAGTAACTTGTTGTGGTACTTCTCAAGGTACGGGTACCCGGAGGAGATTCAGTCTGATCAGGGATCTAATTTCACCTCCAACATGTTCAAGCAAACAATGCAACAGCATGGGATACGAGCAGTAGTATCGTCAGCGTATCACCCTGAGAGTCAAGGGGTGCTTGAGCGGTGGCATGCTACACTTAAAAGCATGCTCAGGTGTTATTGTGCTGACAACGGTATGGATTGGGATCTTGGATTGCCTTATGTGCTGTTTGCTGCTCGGGAGGTACCTGGTGAGAGCCTGGGATTTAGTCCAAACGAGCTGATTTTTGGACACCCTGTAAGGGGCCCCCTTAACATGCTGAAAGAAATTTGGGAGGGGACTGTGCAGCCTTGTCCATTATTAAAGTATGTGCTTGAAAGCCGTGAGCGCATGCTTAAGAGTCTGGAGATGGCAGGTAGAAATTTGACAGAATCACAAGCTTTGATGAAGGACAGGTATGATCGCAAAGTGAGGCTCCGGAAGTTCACTGTAGGACAAGAGGTATTAATTTTGTTGCCTTTGGTTGGTAACCCCCTCTCTGCGAAGTACACTGGACCTTATAAAATTGTAGAACAAATTTCAGACTTAGATTACCTTGTTGCCACTCCAGACAGGAGGAAAAAGAACCAGTTATGTCACGTGAACCTTATTAAAGAGTATGTGAGGCGCCCCTCTGAGCCTCTCACTGTCCCTGTGTTGGCTTGTTGCGGCCGTGGTGGAGAAGGAGAGGGGGACAGTCAAGCTTCAGAGGAGGATAGCTGGGATCAACATGTTTCAGTGGATCAGTGGGCGGAGAACTCGAGCCTAAGGGCTGACGAGGCTACAGCTCATTTGCCTGAGCCGCAGTTTGATGCTATCCGTCAGTTGTTCGGTTCATACCCCACTGTATTTGCTGAACACCCAGGCCTCACTACTCAGGCTATGCATGATGTTGACGTGGGGGACCATCTACCCTTTAAGTCAATCCCGTACCGTGTGCCCCCCATAAAACTACCAGCTCTGAGGGATGAGTTGGAGTATATGCTCGGTAGAGGGTTGATAGAGAAAGGCACAGTTAAGTGGACTTCCCCCGTAACAATGCAGCCTAAGCCAGATGGCAAGGTACGCTTTTGTATTGATTTCCGTAGGTTAAACGGTTTGACTCCAACTAACCCATATCCTCTTCCGCGGGTTGATGATAGTGTTGACAAAATTGGTAATGCTCGTTTTTTGTCTAAAGTAGATTTAGTAAAAGGTTACTGGCAAGTACCTTTGTCCGAGCGTGCTAAAGAGGTATGTGGTTTTGTTGTGGACGGGAGTACCTACCGGTGCAATGTTATGCCTTACGGACTTAAGAATGCACCAGCAACGTTTCAGAACCTGATGAATGAAATTGTAAAGGACATTCCAAATTGCACCGTATATTTGGACGATGTAATCATTTATGATGACGACTTTGAGAGCCATTGTGAGCACCTTGAGACCTTGTTCCGGAAACTTAGTGAAGCAGGTCTGGTAGTAAATTTGGCAAAGTGTGACTTCGTAAAAGCCACTGTGCAGTACCTTGGGTTTGTAGTGGGAAGGGGACAGGTGTGCCCTCCTCAGAACAAGGTACAGGCTATCAATAAATTTCCGCACCCAACAACCAAGAAGCAGATTATGAGATTCTTGGGTATGATAGGCTACTACAGACGCTTCATAAAAGGTTACTCAACGGTGTTGGCACCTCTCACAGATTTGTTATCTAAAGACAAAACGTTTTTGTGGGCACCTGAGTGTGAAAAGGCTTTCACTTTGGTGAAACATTTGCTATGTACTCACCCGATACTCAGGGCCCCAGACTTTAACAGGCCTTTTCAGCTGGCAACAGATGCTAGTGGTGTAGGGGCTGGTGCCGTCTTGCTACAGACAGACAATGAAGGTGTGGAACACCCAGTAAGTTTCTTTTCTAAGAAGTTCAATGCTGCACAAAAGAACTATCTACAATAGAAAAGGAATTACTGGCGATTGTGCTGTCGCTCAGGCACTTCGAGGTGTATGTTCCAGCCTATGGCCCAGTCGTGGTTATCTACACTGATCATCACCCTTTGAGATTCCTGAATCAATTTCACAATCGCAATATGAGACTGACCAGGTGATCTTTGATGTTGCAGGAGTATAACCTGGACATCCGTCATATTGCTGGATGTTACAATGTGATCGCGGATTGTTTATCAAGGGTGGATGATCAGTCGTAGGCTATCACAGGTGTGTGGGTTTGAGTGGAGGAAAATAGGCTGCCCTTATAGTGCAGCCGGGAAAAACATATTAAAATATAAAAATCATATAAAAACTCTTTCTTTTGATATAGGTAATCGTATAAGTTTGTCATAGCCTATAGAGTTTGAGTAGTCCACGAACTATCAAACGGCTGAGCTGCTGTAAGCTCGCTCTGGGAGCATGATATTGTGTCTTTTTGCTATTGTTGGGAGGAGTTATAAAATGTGAATTTTTTTTTAATAATAAGATGTGTTTTGGTGATAAATTCAGCTTTGTTTTAGTGCCATGCGGTCACTGGGTGTGAGAGGCTTGATGGGGTTCTGTGTTTGTCAGATTTTAGCTCAGGGTTGAGCAAGTAAAATCTTGGGGGAGGTGTGACGCATGTCCAGTGTGAGCATGCTGTACAGAACGCCTAGTCATGCCCCACTCTCGCTAGGATCGTCAGGGCAGGAACTTTGGCTGTAGTCTATGTAGAGTTTCCTAACTTAGTTCATGTGAGCCGTTGTACTATAAGTATTATGAATATGTATTTTGTTTTCATCTGAGTCAACGAGTTCTATTTTATATCATTAGTTATAAGTATTGTGTGTAAAACTTATTTGTAATGATGGGAAGAGAAACAGCCACAGTTGGGGGTCAGTGGGTGCGCCAGGCGGGAGGTGGGCCTAACTCACTAGCACTCCCCCCCCCCCCCCCCTCTCAGTGCTAGGGGAGCCTTTGTCTATCCCAGAGGAGAGAGAGAGAAATTACGTAATGGTTGTCAGTGGGCGGTCCTTAGTAGTTCACGTTGGGCTCACTAGAGGGCCGGATATAAAAAGGGAAGTCTAGCCATTTTTTCATCAGAACTCATTAGGCAGAGCGACTTCTCATTTACCTTGCTAACTATATATATTCTTCTGACTGATGTGAACTGTCTCTACTACCTTACATTCTTATCTCCTCTTTTCCCTGCCTGTTTAACTTCCATGGTCCCGTTGGTGCAGAGCTAGTCAGCCAACGTATTATCGCTTGAGTTCTCACGAGATACTTGCCTATTAGATAGCCTATTTTGGAAGGGTTGACTTAGAATAGGATTGATTTATGTTTGTTGCACTTGTATATGCATTTCCCTGTGTGTTATTATTATTATTCCTGTTTTCTGCTAGTCTAGGTAATGCTAGACTGGGGTAAGGCTTTTCTGTGTTACGAGTTGTTGTTTGATGCAGTGGTTAAGCGATAAACGTGCATACTCGTTTCGGTTCAGTGAAGCCTAGGTTGTCTTCGCGGCTGACTGTGTTGAGTTAATAATTTACAGTGCGTGAGGGCAAGAGCCTAACCACCCTGTATTTTATTAACAGTTTGTTTTTACTTTGTCAAGGAGCCGGGAGAAAACCAGATACAAGGGATCTGGATTTCTCAAAGTGCACTTGTTAGTTTTAAGGTAATACTTTAAACAGTTGTGAGGACTTCGCTAGGCGACGAGCCGTTTTTGCTCAGTCACTGCTACCTTTTGCCCACAGTACCCCAGCTAGACTTTACTCGATTAGTAGATACAGAATAGTATTGAAGCTTTCCTTATGTATGATATTGTTTATGCACTATTGATTTCATGTGTTGCAAGCTTGGCTACTTTAGTGATTAGTGGCCCACGAGCACAATCCGAGCAGGCTATTGCCGTTGCATTTGCGGAGTACTTCTTTTTAATATTTGCCATTTACTATTGCATATTCTTTTAATTATTCTTATGCCAATTTAAACCTTTAATAGTATTTAATTGCCAGTGTTTTTGCTTATTGAATTACTGTTCAAAATCCGATACGTACTTCTTACGAGCATCCAAGAAGCATCTAACTTTTTTCAGAAGATTCCTTGCTCGATGCTTAAGGACTATTAATTAACGTAACGTAATAGTGCCGATCCGAAGTAGACGGTGGAGGACTTCTTAAGTTCTTAGTCAAGGGTGGATTACTTCGGCTTCGGCCAACACTATTCTTTTGTGTTGTTGTTTCTTACTTCATTGTTTGATTGTTGACCAGACTAGATAATTCCTGTCTCTTTATTAGTCTGTTGTTGAACACTAGTACCGAGTTCTTGTATACCCCGTTATAGCAGATTGAACTCTGGAGGGTATTGGTGTTTTTTGTTCGGCTGGCAGTACTCAGGGGTTGGGATCGTGTGTTTCCGTTGTGGCAGCGAGCCGTATTCGAGTCCTGATTGAGAGCCCTTGTGTACCCGAGTGCCAGTTCGTAACAAGAGTCAGGTAACCATAAGAGTCCTAATGTCTTCACTCGCTCTTGATTCTTGGCAGCAACACCATCCAATTGCAGGAGGTCACGTAGTTGAGGACTATTGGTAGCCCATTCTCTGAGATATAAATGTGTTTGAGACATTATTCTTTGGGCATCCCAGTAACGCTTAACGACAGTCTCTTCATCACTGCCTGTTCTCTGGAGGTTGTCAATGTACAAACCTTCCTTAATAGCCTCCACAACTTTGGGATCCCCTTTAATAATGGAAAGATGTTTTAAGATCGTGGCATTAAAAAGGAACTGTGAGCAAGTCGCCCCGAACAACACTACCTTAAATCGGTAGCAAAGTAAGGGTGAAGATAAATCCAAGGGATCCTTTGGCCACAGAAATCGGGTGTAGTCACGATCTTCTTCATGAAGTCTCAACATGAGAAAGGCCTTCTTGATGTCACATATCTAGGCATATTTGTGTACCCTGAAGCGCAGCAATATTTTTTGCTAGATCTGGCACCAGTGATGGCCCTGTGTAAAGGCAGTCATTAAGACTTGGCCTGCCTTTGCCAATACTAGCGGAACAGTCGTACACAATACGAACGGGAGTCGTTGAGCTATTCTTGGTGACCCCGTGATGTGCCAAATAATGACTGTTTTCAGTAACACCGAAAGGAACCTCTTCAATAAAATCACAATGAAGTTGTTTTTGGATAAAGTTGGTGTAGTGACTACAATAGACAGGATCATGCTTGAAACGCTTCTGCAGACCCCTTAGGCGACCCACTGCTAAACCATAATTCGAAGGCAGCTTCTCTTTATGTTGGTTCCATTGCAGTCTGACTTCATATTGCTGATTCTGTGCAGAGTATGTTACTGTCTCCTTGTATATGTCCAACGCAGTCATGTTTTCCTTTGAATCTTCATTTGGAGAAATACCTAGATGATCCAGTTCCCACATACATTTTAATTCATTATGGCATGGATTACTTGATTCCGTGGATATATATTGATCCATCGGGGTGACCGCAACTTTCAAAATTGTAACTACCTCTACTTGGGCGCTAGACTTGTCGCTATGGCAGGAGCCACTTAGTGCATAACCAAATTTAGTGGGCAAGAGAATTATGTCACCCTCTTTCTTGTACCCTGGCCGCACTAAGTCATAATAATAATCGGCACCAACCAACAAGTCCAGCCGAGATGTCTGTGTCATTAGAGGATCAGCTAATTTGTAACCCTTGTTTCGCAAAACTCTCATGTCTGCTTCAAGGCATTCTGATCCTTTGTGATCCGGGAGAGTTTCTACCACAACTGCTTGTAGAGGATAGTTTTTGCCCCGGAACTTGTATTTGAAGGACACTACTGGGTACTTTCTGCTCTCACATGCTCCGGTAAACCCTCGCAACTCTAGCTCTTCATCACCCACTTTTATATAATGGATCGAGTCTAGAGCGGAATTTAAGATGAAGGTGCGCTGTGAGCACTGATCCAGCAGTGTCCTCATCTTGACTGTTCCTCTTGATTCCTTAACTGTTGGCAGCATTACAGTTGGGAGGATAATACTAGTCTTCTTTGACGACACAGACATCGTGGTAGTTTGCGTCTTGGTCATTGTTACCTGTTGAGGTTTTTGCTCTTTCTTTGCACCGTCCCATTGAGATCTGGACTGACAGAGGATATGGTAGTGTCTGTTATGACAGAACTTGCAGCTGCGGATGTCAGGGTTCACACAACCATTGCTCCCGTGGGTTGAAGATAAGAACCCAATGCAAAGGTTGAGTTGCTTTGCGCGTTTTACTGTCAGAGCACTGGTTTTGAACTTGATACACTTAAACCATGCATGTGCCCCTTCACACAACTTGCAACCTTTCCTTCGCACCGAGGCCTCCTGCACCGCAAAGGATGCTCTGCAGCAACTGGTATGTGTGGTGTCGTCCATTCTGCTACACTTTCCATGTTAAACACTTCTGTCTGGTAAGCCTGGACAAACCTTTCTAGGTCCAGACCTTTTTCACCTAAAGTTCTCTTTAATGTTTCCTTTAGTGGGGATGGCAATTTATTCATGAGAATTACAACACTAGCTTAATGAAGGGTAATTTGTAGGGTCTCTATTGGCCTTAGTGTACTTTCAAAACCAGCATAGAATCCTTTTAGTTCCTCGACATTGTAAGAGGGAGGATTCAAAGTAGTAAGGTTAGTTATATGTGCTGCCTTAATTCTATCCCTGTGCCCATAGGTTTTCTTTAGAAGGGCAACCGCTGTTTGGTAGCTGGCTCCCTCAATTGCGAAACCTTCAATTAGTTGTTTTGCCTCGCCATTCAGTTGACCTCTTAAGTAGGTGAATTTTTGGATGTCACTGAGCTCCGCATTGCTGTGGACACTACAGTGGAACATATCCCAGAATCCCAGCCATAGAGTGGGATCACTGTCAAAAACAGGAAGGGTTATTTTCGGCAATCTTTTACCGGCATTTCTGTTGACTGCAGCACGATTTGGCTCCTTGTGTTTTAGCTTACCTTTGAGGAGGATGATATCTTTATCAAGACACTCTATATAATCCATGTCTGTTTCTATATCCGCGAAATACTCGGCGTCATCTTCATAAAGCGTTTCCATTTCGCGGCGACATAAAATTAAATCTTCGAGCTGTCTTAATACCGAAGCCAATTTAGCCTCAATCACATCATTATCTGCATTATCTAAAAATGTAGTAATATCTTTGGTGATCCTAGTCAAACCACTCTTGATACCCCCGTTGCGTCGTTTGTACTGGGACAGTGTCAATGACATGATGGCAATACACAGGAAATAGAATAGAATAATACTATATCTTGCCTATATGGACGTAAAGCGCACTCAGAAAGTTAGCTGACGCCAATAAAGGCAAGATATAGGGAACCCCGACTTAAACGTAAATTAATTAAACGTATGATGCCGGGGTAGGGCAATAAGCGGGAAATATGACGCGGAACGCAATAATAAAAGTTAACGGACAACGCATAAGGATCTCCACACTTAAATTTAAATGGTAAACTTTACATAATATGCGGCAAAATGTGGTTAGAGCACACTAAGGAAGGGAGGTCAAAAGGGTGTATAACAAGCCAATTTAAATTGTAAACCTATAATATACTAGGCTAGCCCAATATGTTTGTGGTAATTACCCCCTTTAAATTTAGTTAAGACCAAACAAATTCAATTTAACCTTTATAATTTTACTTTACATTAATTTAAGTGTTGCAATTTTACCTAGCCTATAGCCTACCACCTAATTATTGCTCAGATATGTGTGTACCTTAGAGAAAGTACCCGCCTCCCATTCCTCATCCGACAGGTCCCTTAACCCTCCTGGCCCGGTTGTCATTTTAAAATGACACCACGAATTAAGGGCAGGTGCCCAGGTGTCATTTTAAAATCTGTAAGCTTGAAAGCCTATTCAGCTTGGTCTGAACGCTGTGCGTCCGATGCATGTAAACAAAGCCGAGTGTTACGTCACCGCACCTCCGAAAACAAGAAAGAGAAGACTCGTTTGTTATTGTATGTCTGTATGTCGTTGTTTCAGTAGTGAAAAGATCGTCATATTGCTAACATCGCCTGCAAGTGCTCTCCACTGAAATCGTCATCACAACTGAACCAGTTGACATAGAGAGCTCTACTCAACGCCAGTCTACAGATTGGAAACCGCACTACATTTATAGATGCGTGGGAAATTTCTAGCAGTTAAAATAAACAAAAATACGGTAGCCTAGGCCTAGACGTTTTTCGGCCAGATCGCCCGGGTAGCCCACACTTTTGAGAGCCTGCCCGGGCCAGGAGGGTTAAAGCCTGAACATCTCCCAGCTTTGTGAAGTGCTCCTGGGCAGAAGTCACGATCCTCTTGAACAGGGCTTCGCTGGCATCGTATGTTAGATGTACGCCATCTTCACTGTAATCTCCGTCCCAAACTTCCATGGACTGGTAGCGGGACTTAGTGAAAGGCAGTACTTTCTTCAGCCAGCGATTGACCCCGTTCCTGATACTTTTGTATCGCTCTGCCGTCAGACCGCGGCGCGCCGGTCTCGCCTCCAGGCCTATAATTTTACAGGCCCCTGAGATTGACTCAACCTTTTTAGCTAGTTCCTGGATGGCGTTGGCGACAGAGCGTATATCAGTCTCGGGATGGATATCGTTTCCTCCCAAGATTAAGAAGGTCAGGTCCGGTTGGTATCGGACGTGGCTCTCCCAGGCCGCAGAGGACTTAATATTGTCCACCCTAGCACCCCCTTGGGAAAATGCCTTAACCTCAAAAAATGGGTGGAACACAGGTTTATCTACATAGACCTCCCTAACGTAGCTGTGGCCTAATATAGATACCTTCCTAATAGGCTTGGGGTAGCGATGTAGAGACCGAGTCACCACCTTGTTAAAGTCCTCCCCAACCCCCCCCGCCAAAGGCGCCAGTCGGAAACACACGGCAGCGGCTCATATGGTCGGGCGAAATAAGCGGGACCCGGCGGAAATTAGGCCTCAGACAACAAACACGATCTCGCAAGCCCACAGGGGACACCAGGGAAGAGGAAATAGGGAACAGAAAGAAGGAATAGCTAGGAAATAGTAGACAATAGAAAAGCAGAAGAAAGAAAAGACAAAGAAGAAAAGATAGCATAAGGCAAAAGTCAGAGGTTACGAAGGACCATATTGTGAGAATTCAAGAGTAAACAAAGCGGAATTTACCTATAAACTCACAAGAGTTAACTTACTTTATTGGTTGATAGGGATAGATAGCTCAATGATAGTGGTAGGAATAGATAGAAGATAATAGTGGCCACTAAGATATAAGAATTAGGATGACTTAGCAGGAAGCAGGTGGTTGTATTGGAGCGGCTAGAAGGAGATCTTGATGAGGTCGTAGGTAAAGCGAGTCTGAGGTTTGTGGCGATGAACCCGCTAGTTCCAAGAATGACGCATGCGCAGTTATCTTATCTACCAATGCGTCATTTAACTAACTACAAGATATACCGGATTTATTATAATGACAACCCGATATAATAATGGATAACAAACCCATATAAATTAATACGAAATAGTATATATCTTTTATATAGATATATAACTTAGCCTAGCACTGGCGCCTAATTTGAACTTCCAGTATGTTTACTTAACCTAAACTGTCGAGTTACTTACGAGTCTCGACAACATCTACGGCAAGTAATTGCCAAGGTTTAGAAGCAACAAATTTGCCGGAAGGGCCTGGGGTGCAAGTACGGTCTTTACCTAAAGCACAAGCTCTGCATGCTTCTGTGCCTTTTTTTGCTGTGATATAAGGAGAGGGGGTCCAGTACACTTGTTGAAAAGTGGATGTTTGCTTACGTTGATCTAAATGAATGCCATTATGAGCGTCCAGGGATTGCATGGTAGGAAGGGCGGTCTGGGGGCTAAGGACAATTTTCCCGTCAGGAGTATAATTATAAGTTGTCTCCTTTTCGCTGAAGCTGGGAGAATAGGTGTCTGGTGTCGGATTTCTGTTGTTGTTGAAATTGTTGCAAAAGGAGTTGTTGTTCTTGATTAACGGAATTTTGATGGTGAATGGCTAGCTTAGGATAGCTCTCGTTATGGGGGGGGGGAGAGGGATCATGGCGGGGGGGTTCAGGTGTGGTGGGGGAAAGGGGGAGTCTAGAGAGAGCGTCGGCGTTTGTGTGAAATTTACCAGGCCGATAAGCTATCTGGAAATTGAACTCTTCAAGGGATTCGCGCCATCTGACAGTTAATGCGTTCTTAGTATCTGACTTTCGGAGCCATTGGAGAGCATGGTGATCGATAATTATTGTGACTTTAACACCAGCAAGGTAGGCTTTGAAATACTGGAGGGCCCAAATGATCCCTAGACACTCTCATTTTGTGACAGGATAGTTAATCTCAGCAGGATTAAGTGTTCGGCTGGCGCAGGCAATAATATGCTCGCGTCCATCTCTGGTTTGACCAAGGACTGCTCCGATACCGAATTGAGATACGTCGGTATATAAACAAAAGGGTTTCTGATAATCTGGGAAGGATACAACTGGAGAGGCTACTAAAAGGTCTTTTAAGGATTGAAAGGCTTGCAAACGTTGAGAAGTCCACAAGCAAGACTCGTCTTTTTTTGTTAAGTCGTGCAGAGGTTTGGCGATGGTGGCAAAATTCTTGACGAATCAACGGTAATAGGAGGCCAAGCCTAAAAAGGCTCGGACACCTTTAACATTAGTGTGTGGGGGGGGGGGGGATGGCACTGATTGCTTTGAGTTTCTCGGGATCAGGGGCGATTCCTTGCTCGGAGACTATATGACCTAGAAATTTTTACTTCTTTCTGGGCTAGTGTACATTTGGAGGGTTTGAGTTTTAATTGTGCTTTTATAATTCTTTGGAACACTTGACGAAGACGTTGGACATGTTCTGCCTAAGTTTTCTCAAACACAATGATGTCATCGAGATAGGCTAAACAGGTTTCCCATGTTAATCCTTGTAATACAGATTCCATGAGCCTGGAGAAAGTGGCAGAACCATTACAGAGGCCGAATGGCAGCACGGTAAACTTGTAGAGTCTCCTTTGACTAGTAGCAAAAGCCGTTTTCTGTTGGTGTTCCGGAAGTACTGGGACTTGCCAATATCCGGCCTGAAGGTCGAGGGTGGTAAACCATTTTGCGCCTAGCAAGAAATCTAGAGAATCGTCAATGCAAGGGAGAGGGGTGGCGTCTTTGATAGTTTCGTCATTGAGTTGGCGATAGTCTACACAAAACCTAGTGAAGCCATCTTTTTTCTGACTACTACTACGTGAGAGGACCACGGGCTGGTGGAGTTCTTGATTACGCCCATGTCTAACATTTCCTTTACTTGGGAGTCTTCCTCCGGTCTTCGGATGGGTTTTTTCCTACGGATACGTTGTCTAACCGTATGAATGGGATGGTGGAGTACGTTAGTCTTTTCGACGTCTCGGCTGGATGTGGCGAAGATGTCTTTGGAAAGAAGTCATCAAGCCACGTAAGACAAGTTGTTGTTGGGGGGTCAAGTGAGAAGGTATGTCTGGAAATTTAAAGGGGGTGGGGGGTTTTGATCATTAGCTAGGGTTAATTCCTCATCGTTGGTTTCTAGCTCTCCGATATCTAATTTTTTCGGTAAGGTAATGGGTTGATCAGAGATATTTGCTATTTTCATGCAGCTGAGTTTATGGGGAATAATGGCTGGGACGGTTAAGCAATTGTGGTCAAACGGACTTTGAAGGTTTGGGGTAATGATGACGTCACCAGGTAACGTGGGTAGAATGGGGATCCATTTTTCATGGTGAGGGGGTAGCGTCACGGCTTTTGAAGTAACAGCCTGAGCGGTTTTGATAGTGCGGATGGCCTGGGTAGGGTTAAGTTTAGAGTGGCTTTCGGAGGTTAGGTGAGATTCTTTGTCAATGTGTTTTTTTTTTTTTTTATCAGCTTGGGGTGGAAAGGTAAGGTTCTGTTACCAAAACTAATATTGGCATCTAGGGTGGTCAACAGGTCAAAACTCAAATACACATCGTACTTGGTTTCTTGGGAAGGGAGTACCATAAAAGAATGGTGTTTACCATGATCAGGGATGGGAGTGCGAACATAGAGTCGCTTAGTTTCCCTATTGTTTGGAATGATGCCGTCGGTCGTTCGCTTCAATTAAAACTATGGTGGAGGGTTGAAAGGGGCCAAAGGGAACTTTGTTTTTGTTATAGAAAGAGGAGAAAAGACAGGAATATGCCGTGCCTGTATCTAACAAGAGTTTAGGTTTGATCCCATTTATTGTGAGTTAAGGATAAATGTGGGTTTATCTTTGCCTGTCCCATCACATGTCCCCGCCAGCTTGGCGGTTCACGGGGGGGGCAGATTGAAAATCCTGGCTATATAAGACATATTGTGATTTCCTCTCCTGTCTCAATTTCCTCTGTTACTTCACTCTCTTCGCTCCCTCATCTCCTGCAGTCCTATCCTCGATTACTGTAGCCACGCTCCGGGGCTTTACCCACGGAATGTGACTCCAAAACTGAGGAATTTTGGGTCGACGTTTCACTAGTTCCCCAATTGACTTTCTAAGAGAGACAAGTGGGCACCTGGAAGTACATGGCTTCCAGTCTAAGGGTCGAACTCTGGGCCATTCCTCCATTTTGTCTTGGGAACGGCTAAATGCAGTAGGTGCAGTAGGTCTCCTGTGTCTGTTTCAGGGCTAAAATATGCCGAATTACTTGCAGGTCTACGTCATAACCCGTGGGTTCTGCTAAGGCAAAAATTTGATCTCTCACAGGTGTGGGTAGTATCCTCAATAATGCCCTAAACACACTCTCTTTTCTTTTAGCAGCAGTCTCCGTGGGAAAGGCTGTCAGTGCCAGTTGGTTCAACTGGTTAATCGTGTGGTCTAGATTTCCTGCGAATTTAACCTGATGGAACTGTCTAACTGCTACAACTCTACCTAGAGATGGGTTGATTGCTGAGGTGGTATAACTTTCAAACTGGGCCCACGTTAGTTGAGGAGAATCACGCACATAACCGGACACGAGGGACATATGCCTGCCTAACTTCATGACAACAGTGTGGATTTTCGCATTGTCATCGTCCTTGAATACAATGTCAAGGACAGGTTTCACAACTTCAAGATATGTGACTATATCATGGTCCTCTGGTTTAAATGGAATAATATCCAGCGATTTTCCTGCAATGATAAGTCGTGTATTGGTAAATATTGAGATAAATTCAAATCAGAGTTGTTATGCCGTGTTGAGACACAGTGGCCACCAGTGTTATGCCAGGCAATAATTCTTGCCCGATTAACCCGCTGAGTCTGATATGATGCAATCGCGTATATAAGTACTTTGGACCAAACACCGATTTTGACGCGATCGCGTATATATTACCGGGCGAAACATGGCGAAACTTATTGTAACCGAGATAAGTTATTATATACGCGATCGCGTATATCTTTTCACCAGCGTGTCACTGAAAATCTCAGGATTTATGTGAGGTAACGTTCAACACTGTAAGGTAAAAATATCCCCAAGCGAGCAAGCTCTGATTTCGGAAATTCCTTAGTTTGACTCACCCACTCATGCTGCGATATTTAAAATGGCCGCCCCCTGGCTATATCGTCTTATGGTGGCTTTATGTGATATACTGTAAGTGATAATGTATAGCATTGAAAATGACTGTAATGTGCTTGGATATCATCAATACATATGGTGTTAAATTATTACGGTCAACAGTCAATGTTTAAGGTATGTACCGGTCGAATTATTTGTTGTAAGGTATGTGCATATGAAAATATTCATATAAAATCAAGTTTCAGTCGTAGAGAGCTGGTTCTTTGAAAATAACAATCTGTATTCATTGCCAATATACGAAATCAATATCTAAAAACTGTATCGATCCTTAAATTATATTTAAATAGAGCATCAAGTGAAGCAAAAATCTTGACCAGTCGGCGATTGTGGCGCACGGCCAAAAGAAAATTCCGGAAAAATATAGGTTTTGATCGTACATTGATGATATACATACCACTCGAAAGCTAATGAAAAATCCTAATTAGCGCAACTTTAAACATATCCATTTTCCGACATTTGATTGGTGAAAAAGGGGGAGGCGGCGAGTGAAGAGGGACAATGATGGCGGACGGAACATTTCGATCGCGTACGGAGCGCGTATGAAAATATTCATATAAAATCGAGTTTTTGTCGTACAGAGCTGGTTCTTTGAAAATAACAATCTGTATTCATTAGCGATATACGAAATAAATATATATAAACTATCAATGCTTGAATGATATTTTAATAGAGCGTCAAGTGAAGCGAAAAACAATTCCAGTCGGTGAGGGCTGAACACTGTCTAAAATTATGCGCCACGTGGAGGAAAATATTCCGGAAAAATAGAAGTTTTGATTGTACATCTATGATATAGATACCAATCGAAAGCTAATGAAAAATCCTAAATATTGCTTGCTTAAAAAATATAAATATTTCTACAATGTATCGCTGAAAATGGGGAGGGAATGTACGGGCGTTAAAGTACGGGTACGAACAGCTATATTCTCCTACGGTGAAAATCCACATATTATTATTTTATATTTGTTGTTGATGAAATCTTATATAATAACCTTTCCTCTTCCCGTTCATAAAAACAAAATATACAAAATAAATTATTATGGGTGAAAATCGACTGAGAGTGAATATTTTGTTGCGGCAGGGATTCTACATGAGCGAATAACTATCGTTATAGATTTATTTTTTATAAAATCCAATATTGATAATAGAATATTCTAAACACCACTATCATGTTCAGCGGAAAAAATAGCTATGATTTAGTATGAAAATAAAAATAAGTTATTTAGTAAGTTTCGAAAATATCTAGAAGTAAAGTGAATATTATCACAATTTGCTGCAGAAATATTTACGGATATTAATTTTACCATTATAGATACACTATTTTTTGTTGATAGAAATATTGCTGTATAAACTTCCCTCTATCTCGAGAAGTGTACTTAAATGCAGTTGGGGTGATATATATAGGTGAAAAATGAGCGATAAGATAATTATGTTGGCCGCGCCTAGAAGCTTTTGGGCGGGAAATTTCGAATTTCAGTGATGTCTGTACACAGATCAATAAGTAATGATGATCAGACTGAAAGGGTTAAGTCAGTTCTATCTTTTCTCCTTAGAATAGCATTTTAGAACTATAACACTCAGCAGGAACACAACTTACTCCAAATATGCAATTATAAATCCCTTCAATCTCTACCAATGATACAGAATACACGGTTGGGTTTCACAAGTTTTTATTTCACTTTTAATCAGGGCAATGATGGTTGAGTCGCATCTATATAGAAATATTCTCGAACCTACTTCAAGAATGAATAATACTATTCTTAAAGCATGAATGGTATATAAATCAGTTTACAATAATAATTGATAAATCACAATTGAATAAACATATGATGAATATATAAGTATAGCATAAATGCTGACAGAGCGGTTAGCCTCGAATAGTAGCTGATATCCTGAAGTAAAAATAAACGTGAGGTATAGCTTGAATCTAGGTAGGTCAATGCTAATGAGGGCAATAGCTTGAATCTAGGTAGGTCAATACTAATGAGGGCAATAGCTTGAATCTAGGTAGGTCAATGCTAATGAGGGCAATAGCTTGAATCTAGGTAGGTCAATGCTAATGAGGGCAGACTGTCTCAGTAAAGTTAACATATATAAATAAAAATATCAGCGGAGTGGTAAATAACGATTAAGTTATTTATAATAAGAGGGTTTAATTCTCTACTAACATATACAGTTAGATTTAGGAATAATAGTTCAGGGAACTGAGCAAAATTAATATTAGTCTCGTGTGTAAAACTGAGTCCTCGACATTGAAATATTAACGCGATGTGGACAAAAATAGAATTACTATGAATTCGAATTTAATGTTTAACCTGGTTTTGAAGCCAGAAAACATAAATAATATGAGTCTAACTAAGAGAACAAATATATAACACTCTCTGTGAACAAATATATAACACTCTCTGTGAACATTTATACACGTATACGTACCCTGATAATCCTATTACTATAGTATAAGATCTGCCAGGGGTGTTCACAACATTACTATAGTATAAGATCTGCCAGGGGTGTTCACAACATTACTATAGTATAAGATCTGCCAGGGGTGTTCACAACATTACTATAGTATAAGATCTGCCAGGGGTGTTCATAACATTACTATAGTATAAGATCTGCCAGGGGTGTTCACAACATTACTGTAGTATAAGATCTGCCAGGGGTGTTCACAACATTACTATAGTATAAGATCTGCCAGGGGTGTTCACAACATTACTATAGTATAAGATCTGCCAGGGGTGTTCACAACATTACTATAGTATAAGATCTGCCAGGGGTGTTCACAACATTACTATAGTATAAGATCTGCCAGGGGTGTTCACAACATTACTATAGTATAAGATCTGCCAGGGGTGTTCACAACATTACTATAGTATAAGATCTGCCAGGGGTGTTCACAACATTACTATAGTATAAGATCTGCCAGGGGTGTTCACAACATTACTATAGTATAAGATCTGCCAGGGGTGTTCACAACATTACTATAGTATAAGATCTGCCAGGGGTGTTCACAACATTTACGTGTAATAGTCCAGCGGAAATGTGGTGGAACCTCTTTTTGCGGTTTGGACGATGTGTTTTTGATAATTCTGGTACTCAGGCATGTCCTAAATAGGAATCCACCGGGTGCCACTCTGGCACCCTTGGGGAAATTTGTTTACTAGTCAAAAGCAAAATGGCCACCATACGCCATAGATGCGAAATATAATATCCCCATAACTTTTTTAATTTTTAACATAGAAAGGTGATCTTGTTGTCTACACCCATGTTTTTCAGGTCAAGGAATCCATTTGTGTCCACTAAATGTACATAATTATGTTAATTCGGACCATACTCGCACCAATTTACGATATTTTGACCTAAACATAATACTTTTTTCTTTTATAACATGAACTCCATCGAAGAATTGATCTCTTCCTTTACTTTTATTACCAACATAGGTTTGGAGCAACTGGTTTTATTATAAATCAGTATCAAATCTCTTTTTGAACTCGGATGGTCGTGTCAATACCAGTGAGGAAATATTTTATGAGGTATGGACATGAAGCAGGAGGTCTCGTCGGACTTACACTAAAACCATCAGGTGTCGCTACTTGGGCACTCAGTCTTTCTGCAGTCAACTTCGCATGGATGTTGCAGCAATGAAAGACAACCAGAAGGAGAATGAGACAATATCTCACAAGAAGGAGGGCAAATCTCGTATCAAGAATGATGTCACCGATAGAGAGAGGATCAGGGCTATACTGAACACATTTATCCATCCTTTAGATCCAACAAGTCATCCCAAAGGTTTGGTCAACATTTCTAATGGCTTGATATCTTCCAGCAATGTGAATGTAGATAGATCATTCAAGATGGGGAAACAACAGATGATAGACTTTGAAGCAGAATGGCCGGCTAATTTTCATAACCCCTTGAAGAAGAGTGTGATAACCATGGCTGCCAACAAGAAATCTATCAAGATTGATGGTACACCTGTATACGACACAGAATTAATATATACCAGAGTCATCGGCCTTCAGCAGTCCAGAGACTTGAACATCAAAAAGGTTTTTACATATGGGTTATCTGCTGTTCCTCCTGCACTATTCGATGAAAATGGAGACATGAGATCACAGACAAAGGCTATATTAACCCAGCAAGTACGGCAAGACTTATATAAGTTTCACTGGTGCGCTGCGGGAAGCCTTATATAATCCAAGGCCTAAAAAAAAAACATTTAAATCAGCCCTGTATCAATTTATTTTTTATTTTTTTATTTTTTTTATTTTTTATTGCCCCTTGGCCATGCCAAATATCACTCCTAAACATCCCCTCCTTCCACCCCCCCCCCCCCTCCACCCCTTCGGTTATCACCTATTCTCCCTGTTATTCCCTTATTCTTAGATATATATTCGTGCTAACATTAGCGAGTTGCTAGCAGGGCGTGGTCAGCTGTGTTACCAAGCGTGGGAAAGAGCGAGAGAGAGACTACCACGCAACAGTGTCTCTCAAGCCGTCTTCACGGCTGGCTGGCTGGCAGGCTGCCTGAGCCATACGTTATGTAACTCCTGGCCTCTATCGCCGATTTTGACCATCCAAACGCTGTTTCCACTTGTTTTATTGCTGTAACAGGTTATTACCTATATAATCAACGTAAAATAGGCGCATATGGATAAGTATTAATGATATTTATGGTACGATGACGATTTGAGTTTAGGAAACAGTCTAAATACCTCCACACAGGGAGGGGTGGCCAATACCCCACCTATGCAGCGGAGAGGTTAAAAAACAAGTTACAGGTTGAGGTATCAAGTCGTCACACCAGCTCTCCAGATGCAATAATCATTGATGGATGTGCCCTGCTTTGGAGTGTCCGATGGCCAGCCAATGGTACTGTCGAGGACTATTTGAAGAATTTCTTGGGAAGTCTTAAATACTACCTGCAAAAGTGTAGAGTACATCTAATATTTGACAGATATCCACCATCAAGTATCAAAGGTGCCACAAGATCAAACCGTGCTGGTAAAAATGCAAGCCGCAAACATCAGCTAACCCTCCATACACCCCTCCCGGCACAGAATGTCGTGTTAACGGTGACACACAACAAGACTCAACTGATTTGCTTCGATCAACCAATACCTAGTTGATCATCTGAAAGGAAACACTAATGAACTTGTTGTCACAACTGAAGACCCAGCTCCTGTATCTATCACAAATGGGCAAGTGAGGAGACGCAATGATCTTCATAACACTCACATGGAAGCTGATGTTATCATAATGAATCAAGTAATGTACTTGGCAGTCAGGGGTGCATCCCAAATCTCGTTTTTTTTGGCGATACTGACGTCTTTGTTCTCCTCATTCATTTCTACTAAAAAGAAAAACTCACTTGTACTATGACAATGCAGAGTCCCATCACAGGCTGAACCATACATAAAAGCAACAGCAATCAAACACAAGAATATCACAGAATTCCTTTCCGGAGTACATGCACTGAGCGTTTGTGACAGCACCTCTCTCATTTATGGCATAGGAAAAGCAACTGCTTTGAAAGTACTGTACAGCAGGAAGACCCTGAAGTTGTTAGGCGTTCAAGATATCATTTTGGATGATGTGGACACTGAATCAACACTGTTCATGGCAGCTTGTTATGGATCAAAACCCTGTGGAAATGTGTCGGAGATGCGACATGCTGTATGGATGACAAAAATGGCAAACCTGAAATTATCAAATGCTCCGAAACTGAAGTCTCTTCCTCCCACATCAGCTGCTTTTACAGAACACGTCTACTGAGCCCATTACCAGACTATGATATGGAAATCATCCCTCTGTAGTTCTCCCCCTGATGCTGCTGATCCAGTGAAATATGGTTGGACCAAGAAGAATTACGAGGTGTTTCCTGTGATGCTACCAGAGGAGGCTTCTCAAGTGCCAATTGAGGTACTACAAATGATTAAATGTGGTTGCTCCTCTACGCGCCCATGTTCTACTGGTAGATGCAGTTGCGTGAGTGCCCAAATGTCATCCTCAATGTTCTGTAGTTGTCTTACTGGGGCCGAATGCTACAATGTTCAAACTAGATCCACAACACAGGAAG
>JBAKBP010025094.1:7500-33964 GCA_037953745.1 Lithodes maja | reverse complement strand
GATTTGGACGCGACTATCAGTGAAAATTTAAGAACATAAGAACATAAGAACATAAGAAAATGGGAGCCTGCAGAAAGCCGATTGGCCCACACAAGGCAGATTCCCCTCACACCCAACCCATCTCGTCCATATATCTATCTAAAATTGATTTAAAGCCCCAATTGGTAGGAAGTTTTTAATCTAGGTGGTGAGATTCCTAGTACTCCCCCCCCCCCCCCCTTTTCTATGAGGGAGGAGAGTCGAACTGCACCATTGAAGACTTCCTATACTCCATCATCGGGATCAGTCCATTCTCCTGGAAGAGGGAAAAAGGGAAGGGTGATTAGTTTTTGGGTTTATATTTAATTTCTCTCGCTCTCTCTCTCTCTCTCTCTCTCTCTCTCTCTCTCTCTCTCTCTCTCTCTCTCTTATTACACTGTTTGAAAAATGTTCAGGAAATATGTTGTCACCCATATTATATACGTGGATGCATTATACAGTGTGGTAAAGAACTAACTTCTGCTACTTTACATTAATGTTAAGTAGCAGAAGTTGTTCATGTTAATTCTAAGAAGTAGGCTGCGAATTATCATGTGATGAAAACAACTAATAGCTAACCTCGGCGTCTCTTATATATATTATGATTTTGGTTTGTTTAGTTTGCAAGTTTTACATTTTAAAATAATATATTATGATTTCATTATTGGTGATTGTAAGTTTTTTTTTATAATCTACTGTAAGCCTACATAACAAATTAAATGTTTATTATCACGACGTGATTTATATGAATCTGTTAGTTATTTTATACAAGCTCTATATTTGTTACGTAGGTGTGAAATGTCCATGTTTGTATGCACGGCACTCTGCATTTTCTACTCTGTAAATGCAAGTTCTTAATATTAAGTTCTTCAACTATGTCTAAGTTACTGAGGGCGAGGGTAGGTTGAATTAGGCTATGGGAGAACAGATGCGGGGTCTACTGTAGGTAGGAACTCTATACCTGTCGTGTCATTACCATTGACAAGACTACCTTAAGCAACTTTCCTCTCAATGTAATCAACTCCACCAAGTCCACTATACGAATGTTTCAGCGTTTATGTGTTGTTTATGAGTTGGCTGAGTCTCTGACCTGGATAAATGACGATGTGGTAAGAATAGAAACACCATATTATGAGGAAGAGCACTATTGTGTACAAAGTTTCGCAGATCTACACCTACTGTACAGTACAGAATTTGCGAAACGTTGTCAATATAGTGCTCCTCCTCAAATGGGGTTTCTCTTAAGGGGAGATCTCCACTTGAGGGATTTTTTTCTTGACCCCTTTCTCCCTCATGTTTAGCCCCATTGCTTTTGATATTATAAAACGTTTGCCCCATTAGTTTAGCGATTTTAAGAACTTTCACCCCTTTGACCTTTCGTGCCATACAGGTGTCAATTTTATCCTGGCGAGCGATAGCGAGCCTGTAATTTAAGAGGAACCGGCCTTCGGCCGGGAAATTTTTCTACCGAAAAATGTACAAATATATCTTGAAAGGGACTCAAGGGGGTGTAATTTTAAGCTTGATGGAGGTCTAGGGAACAAACTAAACACCTCCCCTTAATTCTGTCTCAACACTACTGTATGTGACACTATATAGGAATTCTATCGCAGGCTTGAATATTAACTGCCGATGTCACTATCACATTAACGCCGTCTACCAAGGACTATTAACCCCTTCTGTACCGGTGTCGTTCTTTTAACTTTATTCTGGCTACTATTAGACGATTTTATTCAATTTAAAAAGGGCCTTCAGTAATTAATAGGCTTCGAGCGATCTCACTTAACCCTTTTTATTACCACAGATCCTTCTCAAACTGCTCAAAATCGTCTAAATATGGCTAGAAGAAAATTCAAAAGACGTCGCCGGTACAGAAGGGGTTAATTTGTGTCTTATATTGGTTGAAACATAGACCCCGAGTTGAAAGGAATAATTGTACGATATCTACTGCATGGTTGAGTTCGCAATCACATGCAACTGGGTACTACTAACATGAACGAATGATAAATAACAGACAAGCGGAGGGATCATTAGAACGAACAGGTAAGGATTCGTAACAATCATTATTTTAACCATTAAGATAGGAAACATAATTATGAATGACTGTTGTGACGGTTGTTACAGGGTCTTTTTTTTTTTTTTTTTTTTTTTTGCCAATTTCTTAAGGGGGGTCACCGTTTTTTTTTTTTTTTTTTGATCTTTCTCTCCTTTTCTCTCTTTCCCTGGCTTGTATCCATTCGGCCCCATTCAGCCAACTGTTTTAAGACGTTTTCCCCATCCAGGTGTCGATTTCTTCCTGGCGAGCGTAAGCGAGCCAGCATTGTATGGAGAAATTCGGCTTCGCCGGAGAAATTTTTCTATCGAAAAATTTACAAATTTAGCTTGCTGTCAAAACAAAAATATATATATGCTGGCTCGCTATCGTTGGCCAGGAAAATATTGACACCTGGATGGGGGTAAACGTCTTAAAACAGTAGACTGAATGGGGCCGAATGGATACAAATCAAAGAGAGAGGGAGAGAATGAGAAAACAAAAGCGAGGTGGGCTCCCTTAACTATCTTACCTCGGGAATTAGGTACCACTTTTCACAAAATTCAACTAGATTTTGCCTTAGTTTCGTGATATCTATAACGACTGTCAACTCCCGGCATCTGTTTCATGTATATGCTCAGGCACATACCCCATAGCTGGGGGTGGCTGACTCGAGACAGAGCCCGAATATAAACCGCATTTAAAGTTCAATTTCTTAGGGTTTGGGACCACTTTCGCGTTCCCTCGCCCCATGCTCTGTCTCGTCTAGTAGGTGAAATTTACAAGGGGAGGAGGATTCCTTGCCTCCTACGAGTGTCAATTACAGTATATTGATTTTGCACGTGTGGGATGACGAGTTTGACTTGAAACCCCCAGACATAATCGCTCATACATGCTAAAAATATCCTCCTGTGACGCCACCGTAAATTAGTCATTGAAAACACCCTTAAGCACCATGACGCATTTTTACCTATGATTCTGGCTAAAATTAGATGATTTTATGCAGTTTAACAAGGACCTATGTTACTAAGAGGGTTTATTGGGATCGTATTTACCCATTTGTGTTGTAGAGGTACATTATATACTAACGAAAAACGTCTAATTGTAACCAGAATATTATGCAAATGACGTAATGGTGGTGAAGGGGTTAGCCATGCAGGTACCATGGAATAAACATGCAGGAGACAGGCAATACTCACCATGACAAACACATACGAACAATCTAGGCCTTTACCACATCCAAAGCTCTCTAGTCCGTTCATTCTAGGTTGGGCAAACATCGTAGCCTGTAACCTCTGTAACTCAAAAAGGGCTAGAGAAAATGAGCTGTCATTTCCCACACATATTCTCTAGCCAAGTCTTCCTATTTGGTAGAACATGTAGCTCGATTACTCTAGTCCTTTTTGAGTTGCAGAGGTTAGAGGTTACGATTTCTGCCCAACCTAGAATGAACGGATTATATAGTCACAGATATTTCCGGTCGGAGTGACTGTATATAGTCGAACACTACCTGAGATCGTATGCAAAACTCGCTGGGTATTTAAGTAAGACGGCTTTGGCTCTTATCAGCTTGCAAGAAAAAGTTACACGTTTTCATTTATCTCTATATTTAACTTTTGTGGATGATAAATAAGATGGAGGCGAGAGAGTAGGGGATTCATTATCGGCGACAAGAAAGGTAGGGTGGGCATTATTAAGTTGTATTTACTCGTCTCGTCTGTGTTAGAGAAAATATAAGTGATATCAATAAAGTTTACCGATTTTCTAAAGTGAAATTAATGAGACAGTCGCCATCAGGTAATGTGTTTCGTGCTGTTCAACTCCTATGCGAACACTAGCAAGAAGACAAACCATGCACTATACACTCTTCCAAGTAGGTAGGTCGGAAATCGTGGCCCCTAACCTCTGTAACTCAAAAAGGGCTAGAGCAAATGGGCCGTAAATTTCTACACCTATTCCGTGGCTGACCCTTCCCAAATGGTAGAACTATTAGCTGGATTACTCTAGTAATTTGTGAGTTATAGAGCTAATTGTTCAAGTGTTCTGGCCTACTTACTTGAAATAGGGCATAGCCAATCAGGAGCTTGCTTACAGAATAGGAGTAGCTGGGGAAGGCGACGCTGAAGGTCCACTGAAGAACTGTTCCAATAATCGGGAAGTTAGGGTAAGGATAGGGACTTTTATATGTTTCTGTATGTGATTTAGGAATCATAGGTGGATAATAATTTTGATAATGTGTCCCGTCGATCCAGCATATGTTGAAGCTGAGGTGGTTTTTCTTTCATTAGGTTGGGGTACGGTAGGTATGGTTGGGTTAAATTAGGCTCGGTTTGGTAAAGATGAAGTATGCTGTATGTCATTTTGTGTTAAGTTAGATATGAGTTTCTTGTATATGAACTAAAATTGCTGGGGAAGGCGACGCTAGAGGTCCAATACAGAACTTGTTTCAATGATTCAAGGAGGTGGGAAAGGGATGGGGGAGGACATATATACAGTATACAGTATATATTTTGTCCTCGGAGGCTTAGGATAGAAAGGAAGATAATTTGTAACCTGGTCTCCCACGCTAAATTTCAATTCTGATAGGATTGATTAGATATAGATGGTTAGATTGATTAGATATAGATGGTTAGATTGATTAGATATAGATGGTTAGATTGATTAGATATAGATGGTTAGATTGATTAGATATAGAGGGTTAGATTGATTAGATATAGAGGGTTAGATTGATTAGATATAGATGATTAGATTGGTTAGATATAGAGGGTTAGATTGGGTAAGTTGGGTTAGGTTTGGTTGGTCCACTGCTCAACTGATCCAATAATTTGGTTTGGTGGGAAAGGATGAAGATAATTTAGTTTAGTAGATATATTGGAGTAAAAGATGGATATAGACAAGTGCTTTATGTTTTGTTAGTTTAGCTTTGATCAGCGTGTTAGATTAGAACAAATTCAGGATCTGGTTTGGATTGTTAGGTTAGGAATAATTTAGGTTTTGGTCTAGATTGTTTGGGTTGACTGTTTTGTTGTGTTTAGTTGTGTTATGTATAATTAAGTTATGTTAGAGTTTATTTCATAGGTTAGATTAATTCTGGGTAAGTTTGCTTCGTTTAGGTTAGGACCAGGGTAAGTAATATTTAGTTCAGTAAATATTGCTTGAACTTTGCTCATATTAGGGTGAGTTAGGTGTGGTTAGGTTTGGCGAAGGTAAGGGTGTGAATTGCCATTGGGTCGATTTGACATAAAATAGTTTTGACACTGAGGAAATAGGAGTGATTTTTTTTTTTTTTTTTTTTTTGGGGGGGGGGGAGGGGGGGGGCCGTGTACAGTCACTCAGATAATTTCTTGGTCTCATTGTTTTTTTATTGTGAAGTGATAACCTGCCGGGGTTGATATAGGGATGTATATTGGCTGTATTTTATTAGTGTTATGCTTACTAATTAATGTATATATATAATTTCTTTAATTAATACAGTTCTGGAGTTGTTTTTACATATTGATATACAAAGGAGGTCTACGAAATATCATGAGGGACTGTACTTTTGCTCAGAATAGTGACAGTATTACATTTTGTTCTCGATATCCATTTTGATTAAGCAATAATATACCTACTCCGGAAGTTTTTCGATGACATTGTACACACATAATGCCACTAATGGATGGGAGTAATTTGACTGTGTGTCATAAAAAGTCACATAAATTGAATTGGGTACATGTATAAAATAAGAAGGCAAATCTATTAAACAGGTAAATTGAACAGTAGATACATTCATATATAAATAAAGGAAAACATGAAAGGTAGCAAGAGGTAGTCAGATGAAGAGTGGGAGTACACTACTGAACGCATAATTAAACACTAATTATAATGGGATATACTGGAGGCCAAATGTGTATCAGCTGGTGACGGAAAGTAACAATAATAATGAATTTTATTAATATATCTAGGTGAGGGGAAATAAAGTAAGGTACGTTAAAGATTATGAGAGAATGGAGGGAAGACAAAAGGAGATAACAGTATTTATTGACTCACGGATTTTGTTTTTCTAGTTTTTGTTTGTATAGTTTGCGTCAACCCTAAGAAGAAAATAAATACCAACACCAGTGGACAGGGATATGGTAGTGTTAGAAGTGCTGTTGGGAATTTGTTTATGAGTGCATCAGGAATACCGTTGGGAATTTGTTTATGATTGTGTTGGAAGTACCGCTGGGAATTTGTTTGTGATGGTGTTGGAAGTACCGTTAAGAATTTGTGTATGATTGTGTTGGAAGTACCGTTGGGAATTTGTTGACGATTGTGTTGGAAGAGCCGTTGGGAATTCGTTTATGAGTGTATCAGAAGTGCCATTGGGAATTTGTTTATGAGTGCATCAGGAGTGCCGTTGGGAATTTGTTTATGAGTGCATCAGGAGTGCCGTTGGGAATTTGTTTCTGATTGTGTTGGAAGTACCGTTAAGAATTTGTGTATGATTGTGTTGGAAGTACTGTTGGGAATTTATTTATGATTTTGTTGGGAGTACCGTTGGGAATTTGTTTATGATTGTGTTGGAAGTACCGTTGGGGATTTGTTTGTGGGATTATTTTGTTTTTATGACTGTGTTGGAAGTGCCGCTAAGAATTTGTTTATGGTTGTGTTGGAAGCACCGTTCGGAATTTGTTTATGTTTTTGAGGAGCGGCTTTGTGGGTATAGTAGGGACATCTATGGAATTCGCGTAAAATATTCAAAATGCAATATAAAAATGAACATAACAAACAGACTGGAGTGTATTCATAAAAGGTGCAGACCGTATAATATAATACAATATAATATAATATATAATGCTATTTTAAGGGGATTTTTTTTTCTGGACCCCCTTGTCCCTCATGTTTAGCTCCATTAGTTTTGAGATTTTAAGACGTTCGCCCTATTAGTATGGCGATTTTAATAACTTTAGCCCCATTTCTTTGTCAATATCAAAACCTTTCGTGCCATGTAGGTGTCGATATTCTCCTGGCGAGTGATAGCGAGTCTGTATATTTGGAGGAACCGCCCTTCGGCCGGGACATTCTTCTACTGAATAATGTACAAATTGATTTCGAAAGGGATTCTTGAGTTTTATATTTTTAATCTTGATAGATGTCTAGGGAGCAAACTAAGGGGAGATAGATGTACAGTATATATTTCCTAATTTATGTATATTTTTATAATTTTGTTAGTGTACTCCCTAGACCTCCATCGAGCTTAAAAAAAAAAACCCAAAACTCTCCTTCAAGGTGAATTTGTACATTTTTCGATAGAAAAAGTTTCCGGCCGAAGGCCGATTCCTCTTAAACTACTGGCTCGCTATTGCTCGCCAGGAAAAAAATCGTCACCTAAATTACACGAAGTCTTAATATTGACAAATAAATGGGGCGAAAGGTCTAAAAATCGCCAAACTAATGAGCCGAACATCTTAAAATCTAAAAACCAATCGGGCTAAACACGAGGGAGAAGGGGGCCCAGAAAAGCGACCCACCTCACCTTAAGTGCGTAGAAGAAATGGCCGGTGCTGTGCTAGTTTGTAGAATGGCTGATTTGAGTGGATATAAAACATGCTTAGAATAATTAACACCAGTGTCTTCTTGTAACAGCATAATATATACCTGGATCATTATTTACATATCATTCTGACCTGAAGAAATGTTGTCGATAACGTTCGACCTGTAGAAACGTTAAGGGGGGTGACCTGCTTTTGTTTATGTCCTTTTCTCTCTTTCCCTGACTTGTATCCATTCGGCCCCATTCACCCTACTGTTTTAAGACGTATATCCCCCAGGCGTCGATTTCTTTTTGGGGAGCGATAGCGAGCCAGCATTGTATGGAGAAATCCGGCTTTGCCGGAGACATTTTTCTATCGAAAAATTTACAAATTTAGCCTTCTGTCAAAAACATTTAAACACATATTCTGGCTCGCTACCGCTCGCCAGGAAAAAATCATTACCTGAATGGGAATAAACGTCTTAAAACAGTAGGCTGAATGGGGCCGAATGGATGCTACCCAAAGAGAGAGGGAAAGAGAGAGAGAGAGATTAAAAAAAGCGAGGTGGGCCCCCTCTAAGCGAAACGTTGTCATAATAGAGACTCGTCCTCATGGGGTGTTGCTCTTAGCAATAGCAACGTAAACAGTATGCCTTTGTAATGCACGGTGTCTTATTTACAGTTTTCGCCATACCCTTGTATTAGTTTCAAATTACAATGAAGAATACATAAGCCTGTCGCGTTTAACATTATTCAGCCAACTGTTTTAAGACGTTTATCCCCATCCAAGTTTCGATTTCTTCCTGGCGAGCGATAGCGAGCCAGCATTGTATGGAGAAATCCGGCTTCGCCGGAGACATTTTTCTATCGAAAAATGTACAAATTTAGCTTGCTGTCAAAACAAAAATATACAGTATATATGATGGCTCGCTTCCGCTCGCCAGGAAAATATTGACACCTGAATGGGGGCAAACGTCTTAAAACAGTAGGATAAATGGGGCCGAATGGATACAAACCAAAGAGAGAGGGAGAGAAAGAGAAAAAAAGCGAGGCGGGCTCCCTTAAGCAAGTCTTAATTGGCAATAGAGAAATATTGGAGTAGAGAAGAATGCACAAATTTACACACTTGACATTAGGATGTTCCTCATTTCTGGGAATGCTGGATTGGATGATCAACACAATAATACTAAGAATAATAGAAATAATAACAAACATAGAAAATATAATAAAAATATGGAAAATGGGGATTGAACCTGAGCATATAGATAGATAGATAGAATACTAAGACAAAATATACGGTACCTCGAGACAGGGAGAGCTTATTTGAGGAGAGATCTGTAGCATCAACAATAACATATCTAAGAAGCCAAAACACAATTATTTCAAAGCAAGCACAGAAGAATGCTTACAGACCTTTATGAACTATTGTATGTTTGCATGGCGAATAAACGGAACTAAAACAAAGCATGAACACAAGGAAATATTAGATGAGATAAACAGATGGGTCAACTTCATGCATACTGAACACGAATACAAGAAATATAAAATGAAATAAAGTTTCACACGAGCGGTTTTTTCGGACACGTGTTGCTATTGACAGTTTCATTCTGGGAAAATACCGGGTCTATTGGGGGTTGTTTTTAGATTACTTTTGGACTATATGACGAGTATTTTGAAACTTTGGGGAATATTTTGAGACTATTTGGGGATTAGTTTTGGAGTTTTTTTTTAACTATTTGGGGAGTATTTTGGGACTATTTGGTGATTATTTTGGGACTGTTTGGGGAGTATTTTGGGACTGTTCGGAGAGTATTTTGGGACTATTTTGGGAGTATTTTGGGACTATTTGGGGGGTATTTTGGGACTATTTAGGGGGTATTTTGGGACTATTTGGGGGGTATTTTGGGACTATTTAAGGGGTATTTTGGGACTATTTGGGGGTATTTGGGGACTTTGGGGGGTATTTTGGGACTATTTGGGGGATATTTTGGTACTATTTGGGGAGTATCATGAGACTATTTGGGGAGTAGTTTGGGACTATTTTGGGGTATTTTGGGACTATTTGGAGAGTATTTTGGGACTATTTGGGGAGTATTTTTGGACTATTTGGGGGATATTTTGGGACTATTTGGGGAGTATTTTGGGACTATTTAGGGGGTATTTTAGGACTATTTGGGGGGTATTTGGGGACTTTGGGGGGTATTTTGGGACTATTTGGGGGATATTTTGGTACTATTTGGGGAGTATCTCGTGACTATTTGGGGAGTATTTTGGGACTATTTTGGGGTATTTTGGGACTATTTGGGGAGTATATTGGGATTAATTTACTCTGGAACTGGCGATCAGAGTGTAGGTAAATTATCTTAGGTGACATGATTTTAATATAAGATTATATCCAGACTATAATTGTGTAAATAATTGCTGAAAAGTCTCTCGTGTGAATAGTCCTCCACTCACGGGGTTAAGGGGGGTGACCTGCTTTTTTTTATGTCCTTTTCTCTCTTGTTCTGGCTTGTATCCATTCGGCCCCATTCAGCCTGCTGTTTTAAGACGTTTATCCCCATCCAGGTGTTGATTTCTTCCTGGCGAGCGATAGCGAGCCAGCATTGTATGGAGAAATCCTGCTTCACCGGAGACATTTTTCTATCGAAAAATTTAAAAATTTAGCCTGCTGTCAAAACATTTTTAAAATTTGCTGGCTCGGTACCGTTCGTCAGTAAAAGATCGACGCTTGGATGAGGGTAAATGTCTTAAAACAGTAGGCTTAATGGGGCCGAATGGATACAACCCAGAGAGAGAGGGAGAGAGAGAGAGAGGTGGGCCCCATTAATGGAGAGCGCCAGCTGCACTACATAGTCCCCCGTGGCACACCCTCCCCCAAGGGAAAAAAACAAAACAATACAGATGTTAGGGGGACGAAAATATAATATTTCTCAATTTGTTAAATCTAGTGGAAGCTTCTCCTGTGATGAATGGGTTCCTTTTAATGTCACGCTAAAAACCCGTCTGTTGTACTTCCTAAAAAATACTGGGAAGGATTTATGATGTCTAGGCATATAGAATATATCGGGGGAGAATATTCTGAACTACGTTACTGAAGAACATTGAGGGAGGGATGACTCATATGAATGTAAACTGTATACTAACTAATTCAATCAAATTATTCGAATATTGGGTGGTGCTTAGTATGTAATGTTAATGGAATATGTATATGTTTATTTATTTAAAGTAAGCTTATGATATATTTATTTATAGTAAGCTTATAGTATGTTTATATACTATATATGTTCCCTTCAATTATTTCACTGGTATAGTGTTTTTGTATAATATATAATACATTTAAGTAATCATTCAATATACGTTGAATATGTCATGAATGGCATTTGTTTTGAGCTTCTTCAATATATCTTGAACATTGTATGAGAGAACCAATTGAAATATCTCTTTGAATGCCCGATACTTAAGAACACAATGTATATTGTGTTAGGGAAGTATACCTCGAATTGGAATAGAAAATGCATTAAAGTACCAGTTACCAAAAAGGCTTGATGAGGTTATTGTGTAAGTTTGATTTGGAGGTATGCTTAATGATGTAAATAATATATTTCCCTTTTTTCGCAAAAAATAAAAAATAAATACAAAAAATAAATAAATAAATAAATAAAATGATAAACACATGGAAATAGCATTAGCTAAACATTGATTATCGAACTTGTATAATAATATAAACAGTATTAAACACAGATGTATGATTTGCATTAGGTAAAGCTAATCATGAGACTTTAATGTGTATATTGTGCGGATTTTGATTTATAAGTTGACTTTAGAGATACACCTATTAGTGTTTAGAGGTACGCTCTCTTAATTATAAATGAATGGGCTTGTTAGAAATTATTTTCTCCAGGTACAGACGCGAACTTTTGTGCTATAATAGTTGTGCAGAGTGATAGCAAAATGAAGTAGAAATATGTTAACTTTACTGTTTTGATTACGAAAAAGAAAGAAAGAAATATAGTTCCTACCATTATATTTTTTCACCAACCTAAACTCAATGAAATCAACAAATACATGTGGCACTCCAAGGACTCGAACCTAGGGCACTCACACCGAAATTCCGCGCACTTATGCAATGTGTAGGCTTTACTGATTTATTTTCTACAAAGAAAGAAAAAAATATGCTTCCTTCAATAAAATTATAATATGAAATAATAATATTAATAATAATGGAACCACAGCTCCACAATAGGGCAAGTCATGCCAACCATGTTAAGGGGTTAAAGGGGGTCACCTGCTTTTTTCTCTCCTTTTCTATCTCCCTCTTTCTCTGGGTTGTATCCATTCGGCCCCATTCAGCCAACTGTTTTAAGACGTTTATCCCCATCTAGGTGTCTATTTCTTCATGGCAAGCGGTAGCGAGCCAGCATTGTGTGGATAAATTCGGCTTCGCCGGAGACATGTTTCTATCGACAAATGTACACATTTAGCTTGCTGTAAAAAAAAAAAAAAAAAAAAAAAAAAAATATATATATATATACATATACTGTATAATTATACAGTATATGCTGGCTCACTACCGCTCGCCAGGAAAATATTGACACCTGGATGGGGGTAAACGTCTTAAAACAGTAGGCTGAATGTGGCCGAATGGATACAAACCAGAGACAGAGGGAGAGAGAGAACTAAACATGAATTGGGCCCCCTTAAGAATGGTCTCTCATTTCGAAGGGGAAAACATGATAAAATCTCTTCTCCCTCTCTCTTTATATCTACCGCGAGGGGGCTAGGGGGGGGGGGGCGTCAGGGGGGTTGGGGGCGGGGGAAGTGGGGGGGGTGGGTGGAAATTATGAGTTAAAAATAAAATAGTTAGAAGACAAAAATGTGTTTGTTCCCGCCCCTGAGTAATGTTGTCAGCGCGTCATCATTTTTTCTTCCCGTTACCTTTTTTTTACGTGTTTTTTTGTTTTCGCCTTCCGCTCACTAAATACCTTCCTTTGTCTGCACCCCCATTGCATTATTGTATTTTTTTTCACTTATGTTGGCTTTTGTTTGTGTTTTTTTCTCTCTTGTCCTGTTGCTCTCGCTCTCCCTCTCCCTATTGTTGTGTTGTTTGCTTGCCTCTTACCAAATGGAGGGTGCAAATTGGTTGGGCGATTATTTGACCTCCTTTATCGTGTGTGTGTGTGTGTGTGTGTGTGTTACTCAGTTACTTGTTCGTCAAGGGGAATCCACGCAATGCGAGCTAAGCTCATTATTATCGCGCCTCCTTAACTGGGAATGTATTGCGTGAAATGCATGATAAGTGTTTTATGTACTGTTGGAATGGCTGTGGATGTGTGTGTAGTTGTATTTTAGCCAATTGGCGACATCGGAAACGAAGGCTTAGGGTGGATCTGTATGGTACCATTCTCACTATAGACGGACCGTCTCGCCCGAAGGTTTAGGTAGCCATCAGCTTAGGTGAACCATATGATACCCATCTCGCCTTGTATCATTTTTGCCAACCCCAGATGGGACGTCACAACGTCGTCCACTTATTCCAGGTACCTATTTACAGCTAGGTGAACTGAGGCTAACACATGAAAGGAGACAAGCCCAATTTGTCTCCGCCCGGCCGGGGATTGAACCCCCGACCCCTCGTGTGTGAGACGAGAGCTCTACCTACTAGGCTACGGGCCTGTGTGTGTGTGTGTGTGTGTGTGTGTTTTTTTGTTTTTTGTTTTTTTTACCTTTTCAATCAGGCAACGAGTTTTAACTATGCTAATGCTACTGCCAGATGATTTTACTTGGTTTAGGAAGAACCTCTAGGAATCAGGGAGCTAAAGGATATCTCATTTAATTCTCTATAACTCAGAGTATCTCCGAATTCAGTTAAACAACAGTCTGGTAGCTAGAAGCAATACAAAATATGGCGCCATCTGGTTGAAAGGTTATATGAACTGTCGTGCGTATAGAAAATGGAGATGCGTATATAAACTGTAGAAAAGTACAATTGTGCGATAAACTGTTCGTGTGTGAGTGTTATTCACTTGCTTGTTTCGTCAAGGGGAATCCACGCAATGCGAGCTAAGCTCATTATTATCGCGCCTCCTTAACTGGGAATGTATTGCGTGAAATGCATGTTAAGTGTTTATGTATCGTTGGAATGGCTGTGGATGTGTGTGTAGTCTGTATTTTAGCCAATTGGCGACATCTGGAAACGAAGGCTTAGGGTTAATCTGTATGGTACCATTCTCACTACGGTACCAGTCTCGCCCGAAGGCTTAGGTTGACCAGTAGCTTAGATGAACCATATGATACCCATCTCGCCTTGTACCATTTTTGCCAACCCCAGATGGGACGTCACAACGTCGTCCACTTATTCCAGGTACCTATTTACAGCTAGGTGAACTGAGGCTAACACATGAAAGGAGACAAGCCCAATTTGTCTCCGCCCGGCCGGGGGATTGAACCCCCGATCCCTCGTGTGTGAGACGAGAGCGCTACCTACTAGGCTACGGGCTGTGTGTGTGTGTGTGTGTGTGTGTGTGTGTGTGTGTGTGTGTGTGTGTGTGTGTGTGTGTGTGTTGTTTTCTACCATTGTTTGTTATTATTTGTTATTCACCTGTCAGCACAAACACCAACACTCTGAGGAACGATATTGCGTAATTGTATTGTGTCATTGTGAGTGTAAATGTAAGTATATGTGGGCGTGTAGAATTGTACGTGTGAGTGCGATGAGAGTTAAGGAGGGGTCACCGGCTTTTTTTATTTGTCTCTCCTTTTTTTTATCTGTCCCTGGCTTGTATCCATTACGCCCCATTCAGCCAATTGTTTAAGACGTTTATCCCCATCCAGGTGTCGATTTCTTCCTGGCGAGCGATAGCGAGCCAGCATTGTATGGAGAAATCCGGCTTCGCCGGAGACATTATTCTATCGAAAAATGTACAAATGTAGCTTGCTGTCAAAAAAAATATATATATATGCTGGCTCGCTACCGCTCGCCAGGAAAATATTGATGAGGGTAAGCGTCTTAAAACAGTAGGCTGAATGAGGCCGAATGGATACAAGCCAAAGAGAGAGGGAGAGAAAGAGAATAAACCGAGGTGGGCTCCCTTAACCATATTGTTACGTGTGTGTGCGTGTGCCTCTGTGTGTGTTATTAATCTATTTAGGGAGTAATTGGTTAGATATATTATTAGTTAAAAGTAGTTAGCTAGATTACGGGGGGGGTTCGCTTTAAGCACTTCGTCACTATGAGCAGGAAGGAGGGAAGGAAGAGGTTGAGTAGGAGGGGGAAGTGAAGAAGCGAGAGGTTTCCAGAGGGAGAAATGGAAGTGAACGAGGAAGGAAAGGAAGAATGAATTTGAAGGAAAAGGCAAGAAGAAGAATTAGGAGTAAATGGAAGAGAAGAGAGAGTAATGGAATGGAAAGGGAGGGGCAAGGAAAGGAAGAGGCAAGGAAAGGAAGAGTTGCAAGGAAAGGAAGAGTTGCGAGGAAAGGGAGGTGCAAGGAAAGGAAGAGGCAAGGAAAGGAAGAGTTGCGAGGAAAGGGAGGGGCAAGGAAAGGAAGAGGCAAGGAAAGGAAGAGTTGCAAGGAAAGGAAGAGTTGCGAGGAAAGGGAGGGGCAAGGAAAGGAAGAGGCAAGGAAAGGAAGAGTTGCGAGGAAAGGAAGAGGCAAGGAAAGGAAGAGTTGCGAGGAAAGGAAGAGGCAAGGAAAGGAAGAGTTGCGAGGAAAGGAAGAGGCAAGGAAAGGAAGAGTTGCGAGGAAAGGAAGAGGCAAGGAAAGGAAGAGTTGCGAGGAAAGGAAGAGGCAAGGAAAGGAAGAGGCAAGGAAAGGAAGAGTTGCGAGGAAAGGAAGAGGCAAGGAAAGGAAGAGTTGCGAGGAAAGGAAGAGGCAAGGAAAGGAAGAGTTGCAAGGAAAGGAAGAGGCAAGGAAAGGAAGAGTTGCGAGGAAAGGAAGAGGCAAGGAAAGGAAGAGTTGCGAGGAAAGGAAGAGGCAAGGAAAGGAAGAGTTGCAAGGAAAGGAAGAGGCAAGGAAAGGAAGAGTTGCAAGGAAAGGAAGAGGCAAGGAAAGGAAGAGTTGCAAGGAAAGGAAGAGGCAAGGAAAGGAAGAGTTGCAAGGAAAGGAAGAGGCAAGGAAAGGAAGAGTTGCGAGGAAAGGAATGAGAGGGGGGCGGGGGGGGGGGGGAGGGGGACAAATAGGTGGGGGAGGGGACGGAGGAGGTAAACTAGGCGGGAGAGAAGGATATTGAAACAGATTATGAGCCTAAAAAGAGAATGAACGAACATAGGAGGAGAAGAGGAAATAGATAAAGAGTTAACGAAGAAGAAAGGTAGAGATACTTTGTGATTATGTATAGTATAATAACTATAACCTTAAGGGGAGGTTTTTAGTTGATTCCCTAGACTTCCATCAAGCTTAAAATTACTCCCCCTAGACCCCCTTTCAAGATAAATTTGTACATTTTTCGGTAGAAAAATGTCCCGGCCGAAGGCCGGTTCCCCTTAAATTACAGGCTCGCTATCGCTCGCCAGGAAAAAATCGATACATAAATGGCACGAATGGTCTTAAAATTGACAGAAATGGGGCGAGGGTTCTTAAAATCGCCAAACTAATGGGGCAAGCGTCTTTAAATCTCACAAGCAATGGGGATAAACATGAGGGAGGAAGAGGTTCAGAAAAAATCCTCCAGGTGGAAATCTCCCTTTAAAGGAGGGTGAAGCTTGTGGGAAAAGAATACTGCATAGGAATTGAATGATTTCACGACGGGACTAACTTATAGGAACACAATTAAATACAGGAAGATAGCGCATTATGTTACAGTTTGAAGGGTTGTTGTATGAAGGATCATATACTGGTGTAAGGGGATAAGAGTGGATTTTGTAGGGCGTTGATACAGAGAAAAAATCATGTAGAAGTGCGTCGACATACTATACAAACGGCCATTTGGGGATGATTTGGGAGTGAACGAAAGGATATATTATGATTGTTGTCTTAATCATGGAGATGGGATTCACTCTCTCCATAATATACACCGCGCCAGCCAACATGAAAGAGTGCCGCGATATCAGAGCACGTCCCGGGAGAAAACCAGGGTAGCGGACTGCAAGTGGGCGGTACGCAATTGTCACGATGGCTGGCGCGGGGTATAGTGTTGCTGTTAATGGTGGGTGAAGAGCGCGTACCCATTCCCACATTTAATACTATGCACATGATAAAGGAGAAGGAGGCGGTGGGAGTGAGCTTAGAGAGGAGGACGAAACTAGCGGTAGGGGTATGGAGGGGCGCCTGTACGCTAAAGGAATTACGGGTGGGTAGGGGAAGGGCGGTGGAGGGGGCGGGGTGAGCTCTGCAGGGAGGGAACAGGTGTCAGCGGCGGTGGTATCGGAGGCAAGGGCGGCTCGGGAGTGGCGCTGGCTGGAGCAGGAGCCTGCGGTGACGAAGAAGGCACTCACGCCGTTGGCTTGTGGGAGGTCGGTGGCCGCGGGGACGTAGGTAGACCCCGGGGCACACCGTGTGCAGTTCCGCTTGAGGGCTGGGCGCGTTCGGGACCCACTGCACTTCATGGCAAACCGCAGCTCCTCCGCCATCTCAGAGCACAGGGACTGCTGCAGGGGCGACACCACCACACCGGTCTGGTTACTTCCACGCCTTTATTCACCATATTCTATGCTTACTTAACACCCCTTCAAGACCAATCCTGGTTACTGACACCTTTTCAGTACCACACTATATTGTTACTGGCACTCTTTCAGGCACCTTCTTTACTATTAGCTTAGTCATCTAACAATCATTTGATTGTTCTAATTGGGACTTTTGCAGCGGCGATACAAGGTGTGGAAAATTATTTTGGTGTGGGAACACCTTGGTGGTTGCTGTCATTCGTCTATTAACTATATGCTCTGTTTACTTTGCACCCCTGAACTACCGGTACCTCAGTTACCTAGAAATACTGAAAGTATGCTTTACATCAAAATGAATTATTTTGAATCTCATCTCGATCACCAATGCCTATTAGATTCACCCGTCTTATCCTTTATGCTCTGTTCATTATGACGTGTCAACAAATTGTGACCCCTCTCCACTTGTAACTTGAGGTGGGCTGGAGTAAATTATCTGTAAATGTCCACACCTATTTACATTTGGACTCTTCCCAGGTGGTAGAAATATCAGCTCAATTACACAAATTCTTTGTGAATTATGAGAGGTAGGGAGTCGGGATATCTAAACCCGTCATAATTAGTTGACTATACTGTAGTTGCCAGACTTTAGTAAACCTCACTCGAACCACTTTACTATTATTACTATTACTAAGTGGAGAAACCCTTATCAAGTATTTGACATGGGCCTAACGATAATGAAGCAAATGTACTGTGTTCGTTCTACGTAAAGAAAACCCTAAGGATCTATAGCAGTATATCGATGCTCGGAGTTTATTTGCTCGTTTTTACTAATTTCTCTCACATTTCAGAAGCGAAACGTTTTCACTTAGAAACATATTATCTTACACATATATAAATATATGTATCAACGCTTATTAATACTATGTACGCCTGGTTATAGTGGGTGCCCCATTACCTACGCTTGCAGTATTACCTACAAACTTAGTTCCTTTATATTATTATAAGATTACACTGAAAACAAGCCAGAAATTATTTAGTTAATTATTTTAGGGATATATTTTAATTCAGGTGGAGTAGTTTATAACATTGAAATGCATTATTGTGAATTATTAAAACTCTTACAGTAGTGTAATGTAGTGCCATTAATGGTGTGTGATAGAATCGTGTTGAAAATTAAAGTTTTGGAATCATTATAATAACCCCTCCAGCACGATGACTTACTTTTCGTCCTATTCTGGTTACTATCAGACGATTTTGTTTAGCTCATAATCTACGTCTAGGACTCAAAGGGGTAAATAATATCTCAATAAACCATCTGCATAATATTGGTCCTTCTTAATTGCATAAAATCGTCTAATGTTAGCCAGAGAAAGATAGAGAAAAACATAATCGTTTTGAAGAGGTTAAAGACTCCTGTAGGGTTGTATGAAATACAGGCGTATTCTATGGTCTTTCGTATATTAATTTTTGTCTATTGTATTAAATATGTTCAATGTTCTGTCGGTTCATCTTTCTTCTGGAAATTCTGTCTATTACCTTTACTTGATTTTGTTTTTTCTGTTAATAAGTATAATTTAACAGCCCCCATTCCGTATTTGCATGAATTGTACTTACATTTATATTTTGATTAAAAAAAAAACCCGTAGATAATGAGGGAATTAGTTATATTATAAATCTTATAATTAAATTTCATTAAAACACGCTTATTGATTAATATTAGGTAACATGAAATATGCAGCAGTTTTATGAATTACGTTGCATAAAGACTCCTATTATAATTATAAACTAAAAATGAAATGAATTAATGAAAAGTGCAACTCATGATAAACAAAACTATAGAAAAGGGATATAATAGAGCATGTTGTGTATTGGTATCGTACATGCAGTAATTTAATAATAATAATAATAATAATAATAATAATAATAATATTAATAATAATATGATGTCTATTTATAGACAGACACAATAAGTATCACACTAAGCGTCTACTGTGCTAGCATGTGTAATGCAGAATATAATACTTACCTTTTGTGAGTGGAACCCACACATATTCACTTACCTTAAAAGGTGTAATTCGGATGTTCTGCGAGCGAACGAGCCTCTTGTCCCAAATCTTATGTAATATAATTGATATAATTATAGTAAACAAATAAATATAAAATAAGAAGAGAGTGGATTAAGATTACTCATCGCCATACCAAATGTTTATGTATTTAATGTTAGTATTTTTTTTATTTGAATTTAATTTGAATTTGAAGATATATTGGTATTTCTTCGTCAATATTAAGACCTTTCGTGCTATTTAGGTGTCGATTTTTTCTCTGGCGAACGATAGTGAGCCTGTAATGTTGGAAGAACCAGCCTTCGGCCGGGACATTTTCTATCGAAAAATGTACAAATTAATCTAGAAGGGGGATCTAATGGATTATTTTTTTTTTTTTTTTAAATTTGATGGAGGTCTAGGAAGGAAACTAGAAAAATAATGAATACATGCAAAAATCGCCCAAAAAGTGAACCATCTCCCCTTAGCGATATTTAGAGTTCCACGAATATCTGTCAGCAACTGTGCATACCTATAAGCAAGGTTAATGTATCTCCTGCAGTGCTATGACAATGTTATGTATTTGTTAATATCTTCTTGCAGTTCATCAATACAATGAAATGTCTGCAATTATCTAAATAACAATCTGACTCCTACGGATTCTTCATACTCTGAGTAAAATCGTCTACATGCAGCCAAAATCAAAACAAGAAAGGCGTCACCATATGCTTAACCCCTTCCTTACCGAGGATGTATTTTGTGTTATGCCAGCTATATTTAGACGATTTTATGCAGCTTAGGAGAAAACCGTGGTATTTAAAATGGATAATCGAGATAGTTTGAAGTTTTTTAATTGCTACACGTCCTCCCTAAGCTGGATAAAATCGTCTAATAATATCCAGAATATAATGACAAAGACAATTCGGTACTAAAGGGGTTAAAGGGCTAACACTTGCAAACGAAAACTGTCGCTAGGATTGTGCGAGTGTGACACGTCTGGTTTTTAGTTTGAAGTGGGTAGTTGAGCCTCTACCTTCACCAGACGTAATGGTTAGGCTGTCTGTTGGGAGAGTGTCACCAACTTATGTACAGTAGCCCACGTGAATTTGTACCTGCTTCACGATGACTAAAACAAAACGCCCCCCAGACCCCTTTCAAGCTATGATATGCCCACCTCCTTCAAGCTATGATATGCCCACCTCCTTCAAGCTATGATATGCCCACCTCCTTCAAGCTAAATGTGTTCATTTTTTGGTAGAAAATGTTCTGGCTAAAGACTGGTTTCTCCCATATTACAGTCTCGCTATCGCTCGGCCAGGACAAATCGACAACCGAGTAGGGAGAACATTATTATTTTAACTTAATAAAAGGGCCAAACTTAGTAAAATATGGTGTGATTGGTTTACAAGAATAATTAACTAGGGTGTGATTGGTTTACAAGAATAATTAAATATGGTGTGATTGGTTTACAAGAATAATTAAATATGGTGTGATTGGTTTACAAGAATAATTAAATATGGTGTGATTGGTTTACAAGAATAATTAACTATGGTGTGATTGGTTTACAAGAATAATTTGAGTTAACTACTCTATAATAAGCTGCATAGTGTATATTTTATTACTTTTTGTTTTTGAATACATATAATCACAGAATGGATGCCAATTCATGTGGGCAACTGTACCATCGTGTTCATGAATACTTGAACACCTAATGCTGTAAGCTATAGTCCATTCATTGTAATTAGGCCAAAGAACTTGACCACTAACCTCTATATGAGTATAAAACGAGTAGAGTAATCGACCTAATATTTCTACCATTTGGGAGGAAGCAGCCAGGGAATAGGTGTGGACATTTACATCCCATTTGCTCTGGCTCTTTTTGAGTTGCAACATTTAGGCTTCACGATTTCTGGCCTAAAACATTGCATCAGCATAAAAAATAGTCAAAATGTAAATTGGAAAACAAAAACAACTTTTGAGGAGTACTTTACTGGCATTATTTCGCTTTTAACTTCTGCTTTTCAGTGAACCGTAGAATCTATAAGCGAAACGTTGTCAATGAAGTGCTCCTGCCTAAATGGTGATTTTATCCAATTTGTTAACTTTTTGGAGTTTTTATTAACCCCTTGAATATTATGACTCGTTTTGACGCTGTTATTAGACGACTTTATTCAGTTTAGGATAACTTGTGAGAGATAGATACTTAATTAAGATAGTATTTAGTTTTTTACCGCTTTGATTCCTAAAAATCCTTCCTAAATTACAAACTCGTCTATTGATAATCCGAATAAAGTGTATAAATGCGTGTTCAAAATATGAAAGAGTTAAAAATTACACAGTACTGAAACACTCCCTATGGATGTCTGGGCGTAATGGTAGTGCCAAATTTTACCACTTAAGTAAAGTCATTCTCACGTGAAAAGCAAAAGTTGAGGATTCATGGAATGGCTCTTTCGTGTTTTTTTTGTTTTTGTTTTTTTATTATTATTATTATTATATCCAGCAATCCGGCATCTGTAATTCTTATTTGCAATGATTGTGTTATTTCCAATGATTAAAACAAATAGGAAGGTCTACAAAGTACAAAGGAAATCAAGCAACAACAGGTCTAGTGACCCTTCTAGGCTGCTTGTCCTCCAAAACACTGAGGATCAAGTGTCCAAACAGTGGTTTAGAGTGGGTAAGGGAACATTGGAAAGGGAACTACTGCCCTGCCACTAACGTGGCAGGACTAGGAAGTTAGTAGGGGACATATGGGTTAGTAACTGAGGGGAGGATAAAATAAAGTTATTCATTTACAAACGCAGTCAGTCGCGGGTTTGATGCGAGATATTTGTCTAGGCGGAATTTAAATGAATCAACGGTGCTGCAGTCTATAACGTCTCGGGGAAGCCCATTCCACAAATTGACAACTCGATTGAAGAAGAAATTCTTAGATTCGTGTGAGTTAAAAGATTTACCAATAATTTTGCAACCGTTTCCCCGCGTGTAATTAGATTGGTCGATAGTGAAGTACTTACTACAGTTCATATTGTCGATGCCTTTGATGATTTTGAACACTTGAATTAAGTCACCTCTTAATCTGCGCTGTGTTAAAGGAAATAGATTTAATTCTCTAAGACGCTCTTCGTATGGTTCGTTCTTTAGGCTAGGTATCATTTTGGTAACTCTACGTTGAACTCGTTCTAGCTTGTTTATGTCTTTTTGGTAATAAGGGCACCAGCATTGAACGCAGTATTCCAGAAGAGGGCGGACTAAGGAATTGTAAAGGGTTAGGATTACGTCTTTGGATTTATGCTCAAATGATCTGCCTATAAAGCCAATTATTTTGTTTGCCTTCTTAACAACTTCTGAACATTGTTGACTCGGTTTTAGGTTACTCGATATTGTTACTCCCAGATCGGTTTCTCTGTTTACATTCTTAAGCTGAGTGCCATTCATCGAATAGTTTGCTTTCTCATTTAGGTATCCGATATGTATTACTTTACATTTATCCGCATTGAAACTCATTTGCCAAATTTGGGCCCAATGTGATAATTTATCTAGATTGTGTTGCATATCGTCAACTTGATCTTTTGAGAGTACGCTATTTGCAATTTTTGTATCGTCAGCAAATTTTGAGATTGTACAGGTGAGACCCTCATCAATGTCGTTGATGTAAATTAGAAAGAGAATTGGTCCTAGTACCGATCCCTGGGGTACCCCGCTACTTACATTGGTCCATTTAGATGCCTTACCGTTTATGACTACTCTTTGCTTTCTGTCGCTGAGCCAATTTTCTATCCATTTCAACACACCGTCTTGTATTCCATGCGCTTTTAGTTTTAGCAGTAAACGTTTGTGGGGAACTTTGTCAAAGGCCTTTTGAAAATCAAGGTATATAATATCTACAGCTTTACTCTCATCGTAGAGGTTGAGGATATCGTGGAAGAAGTCTAAGAGGTTTGTTAAACAGGAACGTTTTTTACGAAAGCCGTGTTGAGTATCTTTAAGTATGTTATTTTCCTCTAAGTGATTTACGAGTCTGTCTCTTATGACCGTTTCTAGCATTTTACATACAACTGACGTTAAGCTAATTGGACGATAGTTACTGGGTAGGGATTTGCTGCCTTTTTTGAATATCGGTGTTACGTTGGCTATCTTCCACTGATCAGGCATAGTTCCAGACTGCAAGGATTTATTGAATAGTAATGTCAGTGGTTTGGAGAGCTCATCCTTAGCTTCCTTTAGAACTCTAGGCGAGATTGTATCAGGTCCAAGCGTTTTATTTACCTTGAGTTTATCTAAACAATTCAACTCTCTGTAACGGTGATATTGCTTAGAACATCTGAATTATCAATCTGAATCGGCGATGGTGTAGGGATATCACTGAGGTCTTCTGTTGTAAAAACTGATGCAAAGAAGGTATTGAGGGCATTACTCATTTGTACTTCGTCTTTGGTGTATTCTCCATTTTCATCGACTAACGGTCCAACAGTTGAAGTAACTACTTTTTTCTTTCTGATATAACTATAAAATTATTTCGGGTTTGTTTTACTTTGATTCGCAATATGTAACTCTAGGGTCTTTTTACTTTGCTTAATTAACTTTTTGGCTTTGCGTCGTAGCTCTACAAATTTCACCCGTTCTTCGTCATTTTGTGAGGATTTTAATCTATCGTTAGCAAATTTTTTAGCAAGCAGGCAGTTTGAAATATCTTTATTCCACCATTTGGGCTTATTATTATGGCCTGGACGCCATATTTTCGATGGTATGCAGTCTTGCACTGCTTTTAGGTAAGTGGTTTCGAATATCATTACCATTATCATTAACGACTCCAATTACGGAAAAAATACTTATTTCTTGTGTGTGAATTTTTATTTCGTATTATAACTCAAAGGAAAAACAAATAATAATAATAATCCGTTCCTACTTGAATATTCTAAAATATAGTAATACATACTGTCAAAATGCTTACTAATCCTCAAGGGGTTAAGATAGGAAGCATTAGTAGCAGTGTGATCTAACAGTACTATAAAAACAGGATGACGTAACAGCTACAGACCTAACAGTAACATTATAAACTAACAGTATGAATGAAGCTATGACGCAACAGTAAGGAGAGGTCATCAGCCACACTCGGGACCTCCGCCCCCCCTCCCCCCTCCTCTCGCTGACCCCCACTAGTCTCACAAATCAAAGCAAATTGAACCCCGGGCTGCCCATCCCTCACTCCACCCTTCACCCTCCCCCTTACCCCCCTTACTGTATGATTCCTAGCTTACTGTATGATTCCTAGCTTACTGTATGATTCCTATCTTACTGTATGATTCCTAGCTTACTGTATGATTCCTAGCTTACTGTATGATTCCTATCTTACTGTATGATTCCTATCTTACTGTATGATTCCTATCTTACTGTATGATTCCTAGCTTACTGTATGATTCCTAGCTTACTGTATGATTCCTAGCTTACTGTATGATTCCTAGCTTACTGTATGATTCCTAGCTTACTGTATGATTCCTAGCTTACTGTATGATTCCTAGCTTACTGTATGATTCCTATCTTACTGTATGATTCCTAGCTTACTGTATGATTCCTATCTTACTGTATGATTCTTATCTTACTGTATGTGTCCTAGCTTACTGTATGATTCCTAGCTTACTGTATGATACCTATCGTATTATATGATTGTTATTATATTGTATGTTGGTTTCTAGCTTACTGTATGATTCCTATTTTACTGTATGATTCCTATCCCACTGTATGAACGTATGGGAAGCGAGAGAATGACTAAGAGAGTGTACGCGAGTGAGGTGGAAGGACAGAGAGGGAGAGGTAGACCGAGTGAGAGGTGGAAGGATGGAGTTAAGAAGTATATGAGTGAAGGCGGTGCTGGATGGTAGGATGGGTGTCGACTGACTGGTGACAGAGGTGCATGGCGCCGTTTCGTTCGTGGCCACCCCTTCGGGGATTACGGCGTCCGGCAATAGACAGATAAAATATATGTGTCAACACACACACATATATATAGTATAGTATGTGTGTGTGTGTGTGTGTGTGTGTGTGTGTGTGTATCTATCTATCTGCCTATCAATCTATCTATGTTGGCCCCAGATCGGGATCATATCTCACGTTATGCCCCCTCCCCCTGGTCACTATCTGATATGTGTGTGTACCGAGATGACCCTTCCTTAGTGTGTGTGTGTGTGTGTGTGCGTGTGTGTACCGTGATACCAATTCATTAGCTGTGTATGTGTGTATGTGTGCGTGTGTGTGTGTGTGTGTGTTTTGCAATATTGGATTAATTCCTGTGCCAATACCATTCATACAGTATATTTGTGTTTGTTTCTTTAAAAGCAGCAAATATTGATACATTGTGTTTTTGTTCACTATAACCAGAGTGTTGAAGGTAAAAATACGAAACTATAATACGGTAATAATCTTACTTGAAATTGTGCCCGATTTGGAGAATAGTTAAAATAACTTAATTCTGTAATCTCGAATTTGTGTACTTATAAGAATGGTTATATCAATTTGTGTACTTATAAGAATGGTTATATCAATTTGTGTACTTATAAGAATGGTTATATCAATTTGTGTACTTATAAGAATGGTTATATCAATTTGTGCACTTATAAGAATGGTTATATCAATTTGTGTACTTATAAGAATGGTTATATCAATTTGTGTACTTATAAGAATGGTTATATCAATTTCATTAGTTGACATTTAACATAATTATTTGATAAACTTTTGTATATGGAGCTAACTACTATTTGTTTTCTTCCTCACAGGTATGTTGAATATTGAGAGCCAACTACAGTACCAGAATGACTCCTTCAGTGTAAGTATACTATTTTGTTTTTGCTCTCCAACTGACGGTAAATTTAACCCCCTAGCTGCTTATTTCTCGATACTTAATGGAAATATATCTAACCAATATGTCTCTACATAATGTTAATGCTAAGTTTACATAATTAACAACATATTTCGCTTCAAAATCTTCGTAATAACCGAGTTATGAAGATGGTTACATGGCAATTTACCTACAGCTAAGCAAGAACAGATTAATATAGTTTAAGTATGTCATCAGTTAGTGTGTTATTATAAGCGTTGTATTCCCCCAATATCAGTTTATCGTGTTGTCAAACATTGATTTTACCATAAACTGTGTATGCATTATCATTCGTTTTGATTATTGATTTTAGCATAAATTGTCTATGTATCGTATTTATTACTTTTAGCATTAATTGTCTATCTGTATGAAGGAGACAAAAGGCAAGGCTGCCTATAA
>JBAKBP010025094.1:0-2500 GCA_037953745.1 Lithodes maja | reverse complement strand
AGGAAGGGCGTATGGAAGTCAGACGGTTAATTGAGATAGTCTTTACCTTTTTTAATTCCCACTAAATCTTCATAAATTTGCATAAAATCGTCTAATGATAGCCAGAATAAACTGTCAAAATGCGTCATAATCTTCTAAGAGTTAATGTTGGCTGCCTATAGATACCAGCCCTATAAGAAACATAATAATTAACTTGGGTTTTATGAAGGCTTCCTCGTATAACTGTATTGAGCAGGAATCCGTTACTGAGGGGGAGGAACCTGTGTTTTTTTCTCTTCTTTTCTCTCTTTCTCTGGCTTGTATCCATTTGGCCCCATTCAGCCTACTGTTTTAGTACGTTTATCCCCATCCAGGTGTCGAATTCTTCTTGGCGAGCGATAGCAAGCCAGCATTGTATGGAGAAATCCGGCTTTGCCGGAGAAATTTTTCTATCGAAAAATGTACAAATTTAGCCTGCTGTCAATTTTTGTGTTTAAATATGCTGGCTTGCTACCGCTTGCCAGGAAGAAATCGACACCTGGATGGGGATACACGTCTTAAAACAGTTGGCTGAATGAGGCCGAATGGGTACAAGCCAGAGAGATAGAGAAATAAAAACATACCAGTCAGCTGTTTAATGTTAACCTCTTCAATACAATAGCGGGGAACTGCTCGGGAAGCGAATAAATGTTATTCAACCAAGATGGACACTTCATGAATATTGTACCGTCTGAATTAGTCAATCTATCGTAACATAACATAACATAACTTAGTATAATTTTCTTCAATCTATTCAGTTTCTATATAAATGTTATTATGAATAAAATTAAAGAAGATCGGAGCGGTATTGTATGAATAACGAGCGTCAATATACACAATAATGTCACCCAGAATTTATGTTTATTCAAATATGAACTGCATGTCCGGGAGAGTACCCCGGGCGGTGTGGTTGACCCAGTTGCATAACATACCAGTCTGACAAGTAAAACCATGTTTATTTTGGGTTTTATGGATAATAACTCGTATAGCCCCGTTGAACGAGGTTCTATTGGTATGCGAATCAGAGTTGGCTGCATATGCTACTATTACCTTGATAGTATTGGACTTTCTTTATGATTTTCTATGAATACTGTTTCGCGTATTTGGGTATGAGCCAGGATGCCACATTGAAATTGTCGATACCACAACGACAATTGGTAATATGCTGATCAGATGTCAAAATATATCTTAATAATTAATATTGATAGATAAGTTACTCCAACCATTAATTTTGCTAATTTTATCATCATACTTATTTTAAGAACACAATAATGTTTGTAATTAAAAGCGATAGGATATAATATTTACCAATAACAAATATGTTTTATTCCACTATTATTTAAACATTAAGTTTATGAATTTATTCCGAGGATTATATGTTTTGCACAATAAAATAAATAATAGATCCACGAATTTGTATAAGTCACTATTCATCAATAAGGAATATGAGTGAATAAGAAATAATATATTTATCATGTATGTTTTTCGTTAATATATATCCTGCCATGGCCATAAATTATAAGAACCCCCCTCCCCCGTCTCTCTCTCTCTCTCTCTCTCTCTCTCTCTCTAGTTATATCACTCATCTCTCTCCACTCCCTCCCCCCCCTCTCTCTCTCTCTCTCTCTCTCTCTCTCTCTCTCTCTCTCTCTCTCTCTCTCTCTCTCTCTCTCTCTCTCTCTCTCTTTGTATGTAAAATGCTAGAAACGGTCATACGAGACAGACTCGTAAATCGCTTGAGGAAAATAACATACTTAAAGATACTCAACACGGCTTTCGTAAAAAACGTTCCTGTTTAACAAACCTCTTAGACTTCTTCCACGATATCCTCAACCTCTACGATGAGAGTAAAGCTGTAGATATTATATACCTTGATTTTCAAAAGGCCTTTGACAAAGTTCCCCACAAACGTTTACTGCTAAAACTAAAAGCGCATGGAATACAAGACGGTGTGTTGAAATGGATAGAAAATTGGCTCAGCAACAGAAAGCAAAGGGTAGTCATAAACGGTAAGGCATCTAAATGGACCAATGTAAGTAGCGGGGTACCCCAGGGATCGGTACTAGGACCAATTCTCTTTCTAATTTACATCAACGACATAGATGAGGGTCTCACCTGTACAATCTCAAAATTTGCTGACGATACAAAAATTGCAAATAGCGTACTCTCAAAAGAACAAGTTGACGATATGCAACACAATCTAGATAAATTATCATGTTGGGCCCAAATTTGGCAAATGAGTTTCAATGCGGATAAATGTAAAGTACTACATGTCGGATACCTAAATGAGAAAGCAAACTATTCGATGAATGGCACTCAGCTTAAGAATGTAAACAGAGAAACCGATCTGGGAGTAACAATATCGAGTAACCTAAAACCGAGTCAACAATGTTCAGAAGTTGTTAAGAAGGCAAACAAAATAATTGGCTTTATAGGCAGGTCATTTGAGCATAAATCCAAAGAAGTTATCCTAACCCTTTAC
>JBAKBP010025093.1:0-33964 GCA_037953745.1 Lithodes maja | reverse complement strand
ATAACAAAGAAGTTCAATCCCTGGAGTTCTTCAGTATCCTACCCATATAACAAAGAAGTTCAATCCCTGGAGTTCTTCAGTATCCTACCCATATAACAAAGAAGTTCAATCCCTGGAGTTCTTCAGTATCCTACCCATATAACAAAGAAGTTCAATCCCTGGAGTTCACCTTTAATGTTTTTCAGTAGGTAAATATAATAACCAGATTTAATTTTATAATATTGTCATTTATTATATATTAAATTATATATATAAGTTATTAACTAATGCATACAAAAGTACATTATGATATTCATCTCTATTTTCTACTTGCATAAAACAGAAATGAAAATTTGGTACAGTAATAATTATTATATGAAATGTGGAGCACTCATTAATGCCCTTATTTATTATGTTCTCTCCACCAACCAACTTTACTCCTAAACTTGATTAATGAAATTAACAAACACATGTGGCAGTCCGGGGATTCAAACCCAGGACGCTCACACTGAAAATCAACCCACTTATGCATTGCACCGGGCTGCAGCCCTGTAGGCTGTTGAAAAAATAGCTCCCTTCTCTCTCTCTATGCATTGCACCACGAAGACAGTTAAAAAATGATGCACATACTGTACCTACGATTTATTATGCAGTTTCGAATCCTGCATACCAATTTTAGCATGTACATTCACTCCAACTGCACTATCGGAGGATATGCATAGGTGAATGGAAAGAGTAATATATGCAAATATAGTTTATTTAACTGTGTTGGTGGTGTAATGGTTTAAATGCTTATGTTCTGGGTGTGGTGTCCCGAGTTGGAATCCCGGGAGGACCATATGCTTTCACTAGTTTATTCAAATACATTGGGGTTTGTAATTGATGAATAATGTTAAGACCGGGGTGTTACATATTGTCGATTAATTATAAGTACACCAAAAATATTAACTACTAACTAAATGCTAGCCCTTTAATTGCAGACTTATTCTTGCTTGCTTTAGAATTTAAATATATAAAAGACTTAGTTGACAGTAGCAAGAAAAATAAAATCCCAGAAAAATTAGCACTTGCTAAACTGTTAAGTAATAATAGTAGATATATTGATGATATTCTTGTTTGCAATTTGTTAAATTTTAATCAAGTTGCTAAACTTATTTACCCTAATTCTATTCCCCTCACACAATGTAACGTAAATTATAAAGTTGAAAATTTTCTTGATATAAATATAGAGATTGTTAATGAACAGTGCATACTTAAAGTATATCACAAAGTTGATGATTTTAATTTTAACGTAATAAACTTTCCTTTCCCTAGTAGTAATATCGATAGTAAAATAACTTATAATTGTTTTTATTCCCAATTAATAAGATTTTGTAAAATCTGCACTAAAGTAGATGACTTTTGGGCTAGAGCTAGGTTACTATACAGACTCTTAGTGGACAGAGGTTTTGAGGCAAGTAAATTGTTCCATAAATTTAATCTTTTTAGGGTCAATTATTGTGACTGTATTCTAAAATTTGACATCAATAATTTTAATCAAGCCTTTTTAACTTGAAGTTTCTTGTATAACCTCTGCTTACTTTTTGTCTGTATTTATTGTTTTTTGTCTGTATTTATTGTTTATCTTTTTCTTTTTCTTTTTCTATTATTAATATTAATATTGATGATTTTTTAAATTTATTGTTCTTGTTAAAAGAGTACTCTTTGTTTAAATCTGTTGTTACTTCATATTTTGCAATTATTTGTCTTTATATTATATGTATTCATTGTCGATAGTATCAATTGCTTACTTTTGCGATTTCCTTAGTTTATTTGTGCTATAAATGTAGGTTATTTGTAGGGTAGTTATTGATAGGGGTCACTTGAGGCATGCTATGCTTACAGGTACCTACCCGATAGCACTATCGTTAGTGAGTGCTGTACTGTATTTTATATATTATTTTGTAATAGTATAGATATCTTATCAATATTTGTATTTTGTACTATTGTTAATGTCTTGTCATGTTGCAAATTTGATTTTAAATAATATTTTGACATTTAACATTTAGTTTCTTTATTCATGCAGAGTTTAGTCAAATTTGCCAGAACGTCCCGGACTACCCAAACTTGACTACTTCCTTTAACGTGACGATAGTGCGTTGTTATATGTGCGATTAGTTTGCTTGGGAAACAGATTAACTTGCTCATGTAGTAATGTACACCCTATGTGGTGGATTGTGTTCTTTTATTTAATAATTTTCATTTTAGTAAGCGTTGTTTCCACATAGCGATTTTGATAATTTAATTTGACTTTATATTGTCCTTGTCCCAATTTTGGTTTGTTTAGTTTGCAAGTTTTACATTTTAATTCTACAACTCCAAAACAAGTAAGAGTAATCGAGCTAATATTTCTACCATTTGGGAAGAGTCGGCCAGGGAATAGGTGTGGAAATATAACAACCCATTTGCTCTAGCCCTATAGGATAAATTAAAATGTAAAACTTGCAAACTAAACAAACCAAAATTGGGACAAGGACAATATAAAGTCAAATTAAATTATCAAAATCGCTATGTGGAAACAACACTTACTAAAATGAAAACTATTAAATAAAAGAACACAATCCACCACATAGGGTGTACATTACTACATGAGCAAGTTAATCTGTTTCCCAAGCAAACTAATCGCACATATAACAACGCACTATCGTCACGTTAAAGGAAGTAGTCAAGTTTGGGAAGTCCGGGACGTTCTGGCAAATTTTACTAAACTCTGCATGAATAAAGAAACTAAATGTTAAATGTCAAAATATTATTTAAAATCAAATTTGCAACATGACAAGACATTAACAATAGTACAAAATACAAATATTGATAAGATATCTATACTATTACAAAATAATATATAAAATACAGTACAGCACTCACTAACGATAGTGCTATCGGGTAGGTACCTGTAAGCATAGCATGCCTCAAGTGACCCCTATCAATAACTACCCTACAAATAACCTACATTTATCGCACAAATAAACTAAGGAAATCGCAAAAGTAAGCAATTGATACTATCGACAATGAATACATATAATATAAAGACAAATAATTGCAAAATATGAAGTAACAACAGATTTAAACAAAGATTACTCTTTTAACCTAACAAGTGCGCATGGGGGTAATTGAAAACGTCCCCCTGTGCTGACGTATTTGAGGTGTTTCCGTCACTAAAATATTCATTGTACCATTAATAGCATTAATAATTATCCATATGCGCCTATTATGGGTTGATTATAAAGGTATTAACCTGAAACAACAATAAAACGAGTGAAAACAGCATTTGGATGGTCAAAATCGGAGATATAGCCCGCGAGTTGTATAATGTATGGGTGAGGCAAGCTACCTTCCCGCCAATTTCCCCCAAGGCCACCGAGACACAGTCGATCGATACTCTCTCTCTCTCTCTCTCTCTCTTGCACTCGATTGCCATCAGTGATGACAACACCCTGCTTGCAACTCGCTAATGTTAGCACGAAAATATACCTCAGAATAAGGGAATAATAGGGAAAATAGGTGATAACTGAAGGATAGGAGGAAAGTGGGGAAGGAGGGGAGGTAGAGGACTGAGATTTTGCATGGCCAACAAAAAATAAAAAAATAAATTTTTTTTTTTTTTTTTCGATGTCAAAAGTTGATTTTTTATTTTACTTACTCACAAGAGTCTTCCCGCAGTCCGCCGGGGGAACTCTTAAGAGTCTCCCCGCAGCTCCCGGGTTAACAAGAACAATAAATTTAAAAAATCATCAATATTAATAATAGAATAAGAAAAAGAAAAAGATAAACAATAAATACAGACAAAAAACAATAAATACAGACAAAAAGTAAGCAGAGGTTATACAAGAAACTTCAAGTTAAAAATGCTTGATTAAAATTATTGATGTCAAATTTTAGAATACAGTCACAATAATTGACCCTAAAAAGATTAAATTTATGGAACAATTTACTTGCCTCAAAACCTCTGTCCACTAAGAGTCTGTATAGTAACCTAGCTCTAGCCCAAAAGTCATCTACTTTAGTGCAGATTTTACAAAATCTTATTAATTGGGAATAAAAACAATTATAAGTTATTTTACTATCGATATTACTACTAGGGAAAGGAAAGTTTATTACGTTAAAATTAAAATCAAATCACGGGGGGGGCGGGAGGGAAGGAAGGGGGTAGGGGTGGTAGGGAGGGGGTGGGGCAGGGGGTGCGGGGAAGGAAGGAGGGTGGGGGTGGGGGTGGGGGGGTTAACCAACAACGAGCCCCCCTTCCACCCTAACTCCCCATAACCCCCCCCTACCACCCTCCCCTCCCCTCCCTACTTCCCTTCACCCCCTCCCGCCCCCCCATAAAACACGTATAGCCTTTTTTAGGCCCCCTCGTCCTATTTTAATGTTTAAAAAATCCATAGACGAGTTATTTGTGAACCGATTTTGTTTAAATTTATACCATAAGTACACTTAGGCAAGCTGAATCGAATAGCGCAAACAGAATTAAAATCGGACCATTAGTTTAGGATTTAGATTTTGACTGGCCTTCCTGGAGGGCCCAGGGGACCGTTTTTTAGACATTAAAAGTCAAATCAAATCATGTCAAAGTTTCTGCACAGGCTAAAATATAATACTCAGTTCAAAATAATCTGGCAATAAAGCTCACCTTATAAGTAACAGTGTACAGGATTGGTTGGCAGCGATGTGTGGGGTGGGGCAAGATGGAGAGAAAAAAAAAAAAAAAAAAAAAAAAAAAAAAAAAAAAAAAAAAAAAAGATGGGCCAGAGTCAAATATAAAAATAGATAGATAGATAGAATAATAATAATAATAATAATAATAATAATAATAATAATAAAAGTAATAATAATACTGTAATGATAATACAAAATAATGAACAAATATTATGAACGAGAGAAGAAAAATAGGGTGAACCCATAGACTACAGTAGATCTGGACTGGACACGAAAACGGAACTTTGCAGTAAGGGACCCAACATCAGAGAACGAACCCCCAAGTTCGAACCTCGAAACCGCGAAAATGTGGTATTTTCGCGGTTTCGAGGTTCGAACTAGGGTGCTCGTTCTCCAATTTTGGGTCCCTTACTGCAAAGTTCCATTTTTGTGTCAAGTCCAGAATCTGTAGTCTATGGTGAACGAAACCAAGAGTAAAGGAGAATCACCCCAGAGTTCTCATACTGTATTTTATCGGCAATTGACCACTCATCTAGAACAAGTCTCCCCTCACTATCCGATACCCCAATTTACGATATTATTATAGATTAAAATGTAAAACTTGCAAACTAAACAAACTATGGCCTTGGCCTTGCTCGGGGCCTTGGGGCTGTTCGGCCAGGCAGCTTGGGGAACAACAACAACAACTAAACAAACCAAAACTTGGACTAAGACAATAACTAATCAGAATCGCTATGTGGAAACAACGCTTACTTTTGTGTTTTTTGTTTTTGCTGATCCCAGAACACATCCGCATTTACCCCCATTAACTTTAGGTGTGCTATACGATTTTTCTATTTAAGATCGGGTATTCGGGAACGTAACTCAATCGTAAATCGAGGGAGACCTGTAGATGAATTTTACAAGGGGAGGAGGATTCCTAGCCTCCTGCTCATAGAAGGAAATTAATATATAAAACTTTGAAAACTAAGTCAAAGGTTACTGTTCAAATTAATATAACAAACTAGTTGAAATTAAAAATTATCGAAACAACACACTAAACAAAATCTATATGCGGAAATTAAACTTTGAAAACGACAAAAAACATATAATAGATATAATTATAGGACAGTAAAAGAGTCAGACAGAAATGGCTAATGTTGGGTAGAGGATGCCAAACCTCACTCTGAATAGGACCAGCCCTCACCTGCTGATGTACAGTATGCATGTATTTACTCGGGTTCATTCCGAACCTTTTTTTCTGGGGGTGGCCGACTCAAGACAAGAGCCTGAATATGGATAACAAAACAGAAAACAATGAACAAACAAAATAGAAATTCACACACATCTAGGTCACCCAGGGTCACCAAGGTCCCTCCAGCCCCCTACCACCCGCTGATACCACTTCAAAATATTCCTATAATGATGCCAGAAAAAATGGATACAAAATTGTAGGAAAAAGCCACTGTGTATATCCCTCTCTACTGTAAGTGTATAATAAACTGCCAGGTTACTTTGAACCAAGTATAGTTTGATGTACAGTACAGTACACTCAACCAAAACACAATCTTTACACTAACGCTCTAAACATTCTGGAAGTGGGTTGAAATCTTATGATATCTCACAGACGTATGTTACACTCGATTCGTTCCGTTCACACTAGATTATTTACAGCTCACCAGTGTAGAGATTGTTTTTTGGTCGAGTTTACAGCGGAAGTCTCATTTATCTGGTATTAATTCATACAGTAGATTCAGTAATAAATTATAAATCTGGAATACCATAGCGCGGTTGGGAATATGAACTTGATTAGATTAATATCCAGTATTAGAGAATGGATAATATATTAATAAGTCGTAGGCGTGTGCATAAACCTTTAACCGTCTTGGTGGTGTAATGGTTAGTGTTTAAAAATCTGTGTGTGATAACCCAGGTTCGAATCCCGGTGGATCACACATATGCTTTCATTACTTTTTGATAATTTAATAATTTGATAATTTAATTTGACTTTATATTGTCCTTGTCCCAATTTTGGTTTGTTTAGTTTGCAAGTTTTACATTTTAATTTCATTGAAGGTGTTTGGTGTTGTGGTGAAATAAATAAAATATAGATTACAATACTGTATAATGCCCCTCCCTACTTTGCTATCTCTCTCTCTCTTACACTCGCACACCTTCTCTCTCTCTCTCTTACAATCACCCCAACACGTTCTTCATGCACTCACATTATCTCTCTCTTACTCACACACACAATTTATCTCTCACACAAACATACGCTCACTTTTATATTAAATTGTAAAACTTGCAACATAAACAAACCAAACTTGGACAAAGACAATATAAAGGCAAAAGAACTAATCAAAATCGCTATGTGGAAACAACGCTTAAGCAAAATAAAATTATGAAATAAAAGAACACAAGCTAACACATGGGGTGTACATCACTACATGAGCAAGTTAACCCCTTGTATACCGGCGACGTAATTTATATTTGATTTCAGCTACATTTAGACGATTTTATGAAGCTTAGGAAGGATGTATGGTAGCTAAAAATATTAATTGAGATAGTCGGTAGGATTTTAATGGGTAGACGTCCTTCCTAAGCTGAACAAAATCGTGGAATAGTTGCCAGCATATAATGAAAAGTACATCACCGGTACAGAAGGGGTTAATCTGTTTCCTGCTTGCCCTCTTTCTCATACAAACTTATTTCTTTTCTATATCATCACACTCTCTCTCTTGCTCACTCACACTCACTCTCTCTCTCGCTCACTCACACTCACTCTCTACTCATGAAACATATACTTGTAGTGTTGTGCATCTAAAATAAATTATTGTACGGTGAAAAGACTTTTCATTGTAGACTATTTGTAAGTGCCAATTAATATTAACTATAGGTACCGCCAACGAACTTGACGATAATCTTGATCCCTGACCTCTCTGTAACTCAAAAGGGCCTAGATCAAACTGGCTGTAAATATCCACACCTATTTCCTGGTGGACTCTTCCCAAATTTAAGAAACGTCACCCCGATTGCTTTCATTCATTTCGAGTTATAAGAAGTTACGGGGTCAAGATTATTGTCAAGTTCGCTGGCGCTACCTATAACACTAACCCGCACAAAGTCATACATATACATTCACAAATTCATATAATCACAAACCCTCCAATTAACTTACAAATAAACCTAATTAATGACACCAATGAAACTAATGAATACATGTGGTACTCCAAGGATTCCAACCTAGGATACTCACACCAAAATTCTGCGCACCAACCATGACGCTATCAAGACAGTTATAAGATAATACGCTATACCCTGTTCTAAATAAGTAATCTAGAAATTGTGAAGCCTAACCTCTGTAACTCAAAAAGGGCTAGAGCAAATGGGCAGGGTAGCCTACTGGTATAGACACAGGCTATTAAAAACACCTAAGAAGTGTCAAGGAAAAGTTATACCAACTTAAAAATGACACAGTTTATGATTAAGGTGGCCAGAGCCCAATGAGAGGTTGTTGTTGTTGTTGTTCCCCAAGCTGCCTGGCCGAACAGCCCCAAGGCCCCGAGCAATTCCAAGGCCATGACCGAGTGCCCCCACAGAACCCTCCCCGCTGACCACAATAAAGCCTGGGTGACCGAAGCCACTCCATGGCGGGAGGGTGCGGAAACGCCCGGGAAACCAAAGCCCCACCCAGGGCCCTGTGCCCCTCAGCAATTATGAAGAGAAAGTTGAGGGGCAAGGGAAAAATGTGATGCTTTGGCTTCCAATCTTGGTAGATTGGGAGGTCAAACTAAATGTACAAACAAATATGATTAAGGTTGTCGGGGTCGGTCAGTCAGTCAGTACCCAGCCCTTACTCCCCCAAGAAGTAGGAAAGGTTGTTGGGGAACTATTGAAATTAACTGTACATATCGTTGTAAAAGAAGAATCACCAAATAACATTACACAATCTACCCAACATACAAATTACCGACATCACACAAATAGAATTACAGTTTAGTCCGCTACAGTATATATTATCTGGGTGTCATAGTCTTAGATTAACCCCTTCAGTATGATGGTGCCATTTTCACACAATTCTGACTGACATTAGTTGATTTTACCAAGTTTAGGAAGGAACTCTAGGAATGAACCTTATGATAGGGGTAAATGTATGTATATATGTATGTATTATTATGTTCTCTCCACCAACCAACTTTACTCCTAAACTCGATTAATGAAATTAACAAACACATGTGGCAGTCCGGGGATTCGAACCCAGGACGCTCACACCGAAAAGACAGGCACATACCCCATAGCTGGGGGTGGCCGACTCGAGACAGAGTCCATATAGCTATAGATTAATAGATTGCATAGTTAGACAAAGAGAGAGAGAGAGAGAGAGAAAGATGTAATTTGTCAGCCTACTGGGCCGGACCCCTTATAAGGCTGGTGAAGGGAAATATGACGGAAGGAAGTAGAATGCCATATATGACGGAAGGGAGTAGAATGCGATATATGACGGAAGGGAGTAGAATGCGATATATGACGGAAGGGAGTAGAATGCCATATATGACGGAAGGAAGTAGAATGCGATATATGACGGAAGGGAGTAGAATGCCATATATGACGGAAGGGAGTAGAATGCGATACATGACTGAAGGAAGTAAGATGCGATATATGACGGAAGGGAGTAGAATGCGATATATAGTTTAACAAAGGCAATATCTAATTAACTAGAAAAGAATTAAACTAATAGATAGCATAGTTAGGCAAAGGCAATATACTGCATAGTTAACTACTAGAAAAGAATGAAACTGATACGTAACATAGTAAAGCAAAGGCAATAGATAGTTAACTAGCAAAGAATTAAACTTATAAAGATAATAAAAAGATAATATAGTAATAGTTAGCTAGTCAAGAATGAAACTAATCCCATCATACTGAAGGGGTTAATCTGACTATACAAGCTCAAACACCGGAGAAAAAAAAAAATCCTCGGGTAAATTCTGGTATTAAATCCGTCTGCGTGACATCGGGTTTAAGGTTATGAGCCGGTCTTACATCTACATGTACACGTCTTACACTTGTGATCATTCTGGACAGTCTTAACATAACCTACACTTTAACATTTGTGTGCGCAATATATAACACAGAAAATTAGAGATACAGTACTGTATATAGCGATTAATACCCGCTAATTATTAATCCACAAGGCAAACTAGCATGCCGATAACATGTACCAGCTTCAGTGAACTGGTTAAACTAGTTGTAAAACAAAATATATATATATAAATAAATAAATAAATAACTTCTAAAAAAAAAACTAATTATAAAGAAAACCCTTATTGTCAAAACACAAAATAAATAAAATAAGAACACACTTATTGTATAAAAAAAAAAAAAAAAAAAAAAAAAAAAAAAAATCCAGTTTATGTGTTGTATATCATCCACACAAGTCTTACAGCGAGCCGTAACCTATCTGTATATAACTACATATATACATTATGTACAATATCTACAGTTATCGTAAAGTCAACTTGCTGGAGGGAAGGATTTGGGGTTCTTAATCTATCTGGACCCCCTTCTCCCTCATGTTTAGCCTCATTGACATTGTGAGACGTTTGCCGATTTTAATTACATTGAAGTGTCTTTGTCAATATTTGAAATATATTAGTTTTTTATTCAGAATTATATTGAACTGTCTTGTAATACCGGTAAAAAAATACACGACATTAAAATAAAAAGAAAAAAAGTAAATTAATAATTATAAGAACAGTTCCTCCTCTCCAGCCTACAGGCCTCGCTATCTGATGCCCTCATTTACGATATAATTATAGGTTTTTAGGGGTTTGAGTTTTGGCTGGTCCCAGAATGCATCCCTATTTACCCCATTAATTTTAGGGTTCGCTATACAATTTTTTCTATTTAAGATCGGGTTTTCAGAGGTAACTCACTCAGAATCGTAAATCGAGGGAGACCTGTCCAGTTTTAAAATGTATGCCTCGTCTTTCCCAAACAACTTAACTTTACGATAAATACATTTTGGGGAATCATTCTTTGAACTTGCCTCGGTTAAAAGCACTTACTGGTAATAACATATATGAAATGGGTCAACCATTTCAACCAGTGGCTCTCAACCGGTACCAAGTTAACCAATACTGGTCACCCGTGGACTAATAAATGGAATTAATAAAAGGTGTAAAGTTGAGGGAGGGGGGGGGGGGTATAAAGGGGGGGGGGGGGGGGGAGTTAAGGGGGTGTGGGGTATAAAGGGGGGGAGAAGTTAAGTTAAGTAGAGCAGATTAACCCGTACTGTACCGTAGGATACAGTAATAAAAGTCCCAAGCAATGTGGTAAAAATGGCAAGAGAGACGGTACACCTATCCACCTCCAAAGATGAGGCAACACTGGCTCTTGCCACCCTTCAGCGGGTCTTACATATGCTGTGAGAAGTGTTGCCATATCGGTAGCAGTGCTCAAACGGTGGTGGTACCGGTACCTGGTACAACCCTTGTACAGGCAGTTACAAGGAAAGTACATTACTGACGGATATTATACGTCGCTGGGAGTGGGGAGTTACTTATCTACTGACGTATATATACGGTGCTGGGATTGGAGGGGTTAACCAGACGACCGAGCTCCATACGGAACTCTAATAGGTCTGGCAAGGAGGGGAGGAAAACAAAAAAATCACCTTGCCAATAGGCTAGATTAGATTAAATTTGGTCAGGTATTTTAGTCGGCCCCGGTTGCATTGACACCAGTTGAGAGCTACTGGTTGAACTGGTCTAAAGGTTGAGTTGCCGGCCTGGTACACCTTAGGTTAGCTAAACTTAGCCTACTTTAACTGTTTACACAATAGAACACAATGCATTACCCCTTATGAACCGACGACATCATGTTAACTTTCTTCTGGCTATTATGAGACGATAGTATTCAGTCTGAAAAGGGCCTCCAGCAATTAACCCGGCAAGCGCGATAGGCCTCACAGAAGGCTTCCTATAGGGAACGCGATAGGCCTCACGGAAGCAAGACCATAAAAAAAGCCTTCCAAAACATCCCAGGGGCTATCAAAACAAAGGAATTTGTCTCTAGGTGAGATAATTCCCCTCTAGTACTCATCCATGTGTTTCTCACCCCCCCTCCCCTCCTTCCCCCCTCCTCAATTATCACCTATGTTTCCTCTTATTTTCATCATTTATCGGTTATTTTTCTCTCCCGCGATAATGTAGCACAAGTGGGTTGCATAAAAGATCGTTATATAACACCCAGACACCGGCACACACCGCCTGCTCGCCTCAGTTGACTCACAGACAGGGAGAGGGGAGGGTTGCCTGTGGCTCTCTCTCGCCTGAGATTATGACCGGGTGGCCAATATCTTCGTTTTTCACCACCCAAATGCTTTTCCAACTTATTTTAGCACTCTTGAAGGTTCATATATACATCATATATGTAATATAAAAGCATACCGAAAACAAATAATGCTCTATATTGTAAATATAACGAATTCTGTCAGAATCCAAGGCTAGAAATGCACAAATAACTACCCTAGCCCCTAGGTCTGTTTAGCGCTTGTCAGGTTAACAGGCTTCAAACTATCTCACTTAACCCCTTTTTACTACCTCAGATCCTTCTTAAGCTGCACAAAATCTTCAAAATATAGAAAGATGAAATTAAATAGTCGTTGCCGGTACAGGAGGGGTTAACCAATTCTGTACCGGGGACGTCTTTTTAACTTTATTGTAGCTGGTCTCCCTCGATTTACGATTGGCTTGCGTTCCTGAAAACCCGATCTTAACCCTCTCCGACATATGACGCAATTTTGAGCCTATTGGGGATACTTTAAAACCTTTGTTACCATCAGGGGTATTTAGAAACCTTTAGTTTAGTTACTTCAACCTCTGCAGTTGTATGAGTTAGCTGTGTTGAGCCTATTGGGGATACTTTAAAGCCTTTGTTACCATCAGGGGTATTTAGAAACCTTTAGTTTAGTTACTTCAACCTCTGCAGTTGTCTTTGAGTTAGCTGTGTTGAGCCTATTGGGGATACTTTAAAGCCTTTGTTACCATCAGGGGTATTTAGAAACCTTTAGTTTAGTTACTTCAACCTCTGCAGTTGTCTTTGAGTTAGCTGTGTTGAGCCTATTGGGGATACTTTAAAGCCTTTGTTACCATCAGGGGTATTTAGAAACCTTTAGTTTAGTTACTACAACCTCTGCAGTTGTCTATCGTAAATTGGGGCATCGGATGGTGAGGGAGACTTGTATTTAGACGATTTTGTACAGTTTAACCCTTCTTTAGCGGCGCGCAACATAAGTCCAGTTAAATAAATTTGGACTATGTGGCGGCGCGTGACATAGGTCGTGTGGCAATTTCAGCACGTAATGTTGCTGAGAGAGAGAGACAAGTGGTGGCAGGAGAGTAGCGAGCGTATGACTGCTCCAGACCACCGCGGCGGGCCTACTGACACGAATCCCACCCTCCTCCACCCTCTCACACTCGCTACATACTGAAATGTATGGGGAAAGTACCGAATTACATGGTTTTTGCCCTCGTGTTGCGCGGTTATTGCAAGAAAACTAGCGGTCATACAAGGATCGTTGTGGTGTCATTGGAAAGCTCTGTTTATGCCCTTTCAGGGATAGATGCTTGTTTTACGCTCTGGGTCTTATTTAGGCATGAAAATGATCATGTAAACAGCCCTATTTTGGCTAAAAACACCCCGCTGGTGGCTACTTATTATTTACCGCCTAGGCCGCTCGTTAGGTGTTAAGAAGGATCTGTGGTAGTAAAAAGTATTAAGTGAGATAGTTTGAAGCTGGTTAATTGCTGGAGGACTTTTTTAAATTGAATAAAAGCGTCTAATTCTGGTTGATTGCTGGAGGACTTTCTTAAACTGAATAAAAGTGTCTAATTATAATGTAAAATTTTCAATATAAACAAACCAAAACTGGGACAATATACAGTAGTATAAAAACAAAAGAAATGATCAAAATCGTTATGTGGAAACAACGCATTAGCAAAATAAAATTTTATAAATAAAAGAACACAATCCAGTAGCCAGAATAAAGTTAGAGACGTCATCGGTAGCCTACAGATTACAAAATAAAACACAATGCATGATCCTTTAGGGACAAGAACTCAACCTAAATATAAAAACTACACCCACACATACACACTTAACCTCATAGCCCAAGGGTTCCGGGTTCAACTCCCGCTCAGGGCAAATTTTTGGGAGGCTATTTCCGCATCAAACGAAGTTTAGGTGTGTCGGTAAAATAGTTTTTACATGTTTAAATACCGCGCTTCCGGAAGGGCCTTTGCAGTCCCTGGGGTAAATTAGTGTTCAAGTTTTATATTTTAATTCCCTAACCTAAAGCCGGAGTCACCCGAGCCATTTTTCGAGCAATTTTTACGGGCAATTATGGTCTGGAAGCTTTAAAAATTACACTATCAGAATTCAGCCGCCTAGCATAATCTACCTTCAGTCTAGTTACCGATACCAGTGCGAAAATGTCCCGAAATAGTACGATAAAAAACTTGCTCATGGAAAATTGACGGAAAAAGCGCTCGTGTGACGTCGGATTTATTCTATTCTTTAACCCTCCAGCCCCGGCTATGTATTATATATATATTCCTCGAAATCCGGGTGTTTTGGCCGAAAAACGTCTAGGCTAGGCTACCGTATATTCGTTAATCAGACTGCTTCCCGCATTCCCGCGCATCCCCAAGCGTAGCTGTGTTATTTACCTGTAGAATGGCATTAAGTAGAGCTCTCTAAGTCAACTGGTTGAGCTGTGATGATGATTTCATTGGAGATAACTTTATGGCCAAAACAGCCACTTTACACCACTTTTCGATACTTAACAACAACATACAGGCACACAAGAACAAGCGACGCTCTCCTTCTTGTGGCCGGAGATGCGGAGCGTCGGTCCAGCCGGCTGTTGTTTACATGCGTCGGACCGACGCCGCGCACAGCAAGCTCACAGGGTGTTTAAGAGACCATCCGGGTTCCTGTTACATGCTTTTTTATGGGCGTTCAAGAGCCCATCCGGGAACGGAGGGTTAAATTCCCTAACCTATCTAAATCTTCTCACTGTATAAGAACATTCAACAACATTCTAAATACAGTATGTCCTTATTTTTCTAAACATATACATTTCACTTCATATACAAATTTCTGACACTCTTTTTTAAATTTGTCTATTTTGCAAGTTTTGCATTATATTAATTTATACCTTGTTCACAATGAGTAGGCAAAAAAAAATCCTCCTTTACAGCTCTATACTGTATATGATATATCGTTACAGTAGCTTCATATTTTTCCATCAAGTAGCAAGATGTCAGTTGAATGGCTGACTCTAGTATTGTTCAGTTGAATGGCTGACTCTAGTATTGTTCAGTTGAATGGCTGACTCTAGTATTGTTCAGTTGAATGGCTGACTCTAGTATTGTACTGCAATTTGTTATTTAACCCTCGGAATCCGGGAGGCCTCATAGGAGACAAAATGCACGCTAAAATCGTCATAACACGGCAACCACGCGTCGTATCGATGTAATCTCAACGGCATTCTACAGACAACAAAAAGTTCTACAATTTGCAAACAAAAAATGACTGCTCTAGGTGGCCTCAATCAGTAGTTACTGAATTATGAAGTTTGCCTGTACCAAAAGGGCCCCGGACATAGGTATCGGGATCATATGAGGCCGGCCCCCCGGATTTCGTGGGTTAAGGGGAGGTTATCTGGTCGCCCCTTCTCCCTCATGCTTAACAACATATAATAATTATCATATTTAACAACATATTTCGCTACAAAATCTACATACAGTACTAGCTGATTAACTCCTTCAGCACCATGACATCATTTTCATCATATTTTTGTTACCATTAGACCATTTTTTTCAGCATATAATCTATCCCTTTAGGACAGAAAGTGGTAAATACCATCTCAGTAAACCCTCTGCATAACATAGGTCCTTCTGTAACTGCATAAAATTGTCTAACTTTAGCCAGAATGAACGGTAAAAATACGTCATGGGGCTGAAGGGGTTAACCAAGATAGTAACATGGCAATTTACCCTCATCTAGAAAAAAAATAGAGTATAGTAGTGAACAGGGTATAGCTGTGTCTACGGCCAAGGCTCTTCAATTTTGATTTGGAGGATTTGTGGTTCTCTGTCATCGGAGTCGGTGGGGGAGACACACCGACTGACGGGATGTTTCATAGACGTCATGACCTTCAACTTATTGGAGATGAAGGATTGTTTGATGGTTTTGGTGGGAGAGGTGCTGGAGGGCATCTGAACGACCCTTCTCTGTAGGCTCTGGGTGATTATTGACCTTTGGGGAAGGTGCGTTTTGGTTCGTTTGACCACAGGTACGTAGCTCCGGCCTGGTCCGCTCCGTACCGCTTTGGTGTTAAGGGGAAGCCTGATGGTGGAGAAGTTGTTTAAGGCAGTAGTACAGTTGTTGGGGATGGAGAGGAAGATGTTGCGTCCGTCCAGTCCCGCTCCGTTGGGGCCCACAAGTATTTTGGATGGAGTGGCAGAATTGGTGGTGCTTGTGATGGGGACTTGTGCTCGGATGTACACGCCTTTCGTAGGACCATTCCCCTGGTTCTGTATGGACACAGGAACGCCGGAAAAGATGGCAGTTGGGGAGCTCTTCAGGGTCTTGGGAAGCGTAACGGAAACCCGGCTTTTCGAGCAAGGCGCCTGTGTTTCAGTGACGGATGGGCTGTCCTCGTAATCCGGTTCCGTTACAATAAACAGCGGCCTTTCCTCATCTGGCAAGCTGGAGTCAGACTGCGCATCATCGTTGGAATCCGAGAGGTCGTGACTGCAGTCTGCCGTCAAGTGGCTGAAATCTACCGGAATACTCTTGACCCACGATGAGCTGGGATCTAGTATAGCGGACTTTGTATTATTAGTTAATCTGCTCGCCAAAATACTGGACTTTATATCAGTGGCCGATATGCTGGGATCTATTTTAGTGGCTGATATGCTGGAGTCTGTTTTAGTGGCTCTTCTGTTAGGGTCTATTTTAGTAGTTATGTTGGGGTCTGGTTTAGTGGCTACTGTGTTGGGGTCTCTTTTACATGCTATGGAAATGGGATCTATTTGAGTAGCTAATGTGTTGGGGTCTATCTGAGTGGCCAATATGGAGGAACGTAATTGACTGGCTGATATGTTGAGGTGTGGCTGAGTGGCCGATGTGTCATGATCGAACTGAATGGCGGATACGTTGGGGGCCATAGTTTCGGCAGACACACTCGGATCTATCTGAGTGGCCAATATGGAGGAACCTAATTTACTGGCTGATATGTTGAGGTGTGGCTGAGTGGCCGATGTGTCATGATCGAACTGAATGGTGGATACGTTGGGGACCATAGTTTCGGCAGACACGCTCGGATCTATAGTCAGACTTTTTGCACTTTGGGACTTGATGCGGGAGAGGTGTGGGATGCGGTAGCTGGCCCCACCCATGACTCGAACCATACGCTCTATGATGTCCCGCTTCTCCTCGTCCAGACCTTCCTGTGGGGCAGAAATGGTGAGTTAAGTTTAGGAAGTTAACTCATACAGTACCGGTGACGTCCTTTTCATTATTTTCTGGCAAACATTTAGACAATTTTATTCAGTTCAGGATAGACGTCTACCCATTGAAAGGCTACAGACTATCTCAATTAGTCCATTTACCTACCATATATCCTTTGTCAGCTTCATAAAATTGTGTACATATAGCTGAAATCAAATACAAAATACGTCGCCGGTACAAAAGGGGATAATATTGGTGTAGGTACATACAGGTCTCCCTCGATTTACGATTGGGTTACGTTCCTGAAAACCTGATCTTAAATAGAAAAATCATACTGTATAGCGAACCCTAAAATTAATGGGGTAAATGGGGATGCATTCTGGGACCACCCAAACCCAAACCCGTAAAAAACCTATAATAATATCTTCAATCGGGGCATCGGATAGTGAGGGAGGCCTGTAGATTGTGATGATGCAGTTTTGACCACCATGCATTCCCTATTCATCAGTAGGGCTAGGGTGGCTGCCCTGATCTTTCAGGGACCTCAGTGGACAGTTGCCACAGATTGCTAGACCGCACCGTCCACCACAACAATATCGTCTTCCAAATACAGTAGTATCGATGATAATAATAATGCTAAAAGTTGTTGTTGTTGTTGTTGGCCAAATACGCCCTTTATGGGAATCCCGCGGTGTCCAAGTAATTTTAAAAGTTGACATCAAAGATGGTGGTGATGGTCCATACCTTAGGTGGTCCTGGACCCTGAGAATATAGGAACTTTTATTAAATAACAGAACACAATCCACCACATAGGGTGTACATTACTACATGAGCAAGTAAATCTGTTTCCTAAGCAAACTAATCGCACATATAACAACGCACTATCGTCACGTTAAAGGAAGTAGTCAAGTTTGGGAAGTCCGGGACGTTCTGGCAAATTTTACTAAACTCTGCATGAATAAAGAAACTACATGTTAAATGTCAAAATATTATTTAAAATCAAATTTGCAACATGACAAGACATTAACAATAGTACAAAATACAAATATTGATAAGATATCTATACTATTACAAAATAATATATAAAATACAGTACAGCACTCACTAACGATAGTGCTATCAGGTAGGTACCTGTAAGCATAGCATGCCTCAAGTGACCCCTATCAATAACTACCCTATAAATAACCTACATTTATAGCACAAATAAACTAAGGAAATTGCAAAAGTAAGCAATTGATACTATCGACAATGAATACATATAATATAAAGACAAATAATTGCAAAATATGAAGTAACAACAGATTTAAACAAAGAGTACTCTTTTAACAAGAACAATAAATTTAAAAAATCATCAATATTAATAATAGAAAAAGAAGAAGAAGAAAAAGATAAACAATAAATACAGACAAAAAGTAACAGTAAGCAGAGGTATAACAAGAAACTTCAAGTTAAAAATGCTTGATTAAAATTATTGATGTCAAATTTTAGAATACAGTACAGTCACAATAATTGACCCTAAAAAGATTAAATTTATGGAACAATTTACTTGCCTCAAAACCTCTGTCCACTAAGAGTCTGTATAGTAACCTAGCTCTAGCCCAAAAGTCATCTACTTTAGTGCAGATTTTACAAAATCTTATTAACTGGGAATAAAAACAATTATAAGTTATTTTACTATCGATATTACTACTAAGGAAAGGAAAGTTTATTACGTTAAAATTAAAATCATCAACTTTGTGATATACTTTAAGTATGCACTGTTCATTAACAATCTCTATATTTATATCAAGAAAATTTTCAACTTTATAATTTACATTACATTGTGTGAGGGGAATAGAATTAGGGTAAATAAGTTTAGCAACTTGATTAAAATTTAACAAATTGCAAACGAGAATATCATCAATATATCTACTATTATTACTTAACAATTTAGCAAGTGCTAATTTTTCTGGGATTTTATTTTTCTTGCTACTGTCAACTAAGTTTTTTATATATTTAAATTCTAAAGCAAGCAAGAATAAGTCTGCAATTAAAGGGCTAGCATTTCCACCCATAGGAATTCCTAATATTTGTTTGAAAATGTACGGGCCGAATCTAACATAAGTATTGAAAAGGAGGAATTTAAGGGCATCTTTAAGTTTAGTTCTATCAAAATATACAGAACTAGTGGGAGTAGAGCTAAGTGATGCATTATTAAAATATGTATAAACATTTATGAAATAATTACCATTCCTAACGAACCTGTCAAAGTGCAAATCTATAATAAAGCAAAGCTCTGAATATACTAAATCTAAAGGCAAATTGGTATACAAAGTTGAAAAGTCGAAGCTATGTACCGAGGTAACTTTCGGCATGGTATTTATTTTATCAATAACTTCTAACGAATTGTCAACACTCCAATAATAGTTAATGCCAGTTCTTCTCATGATGTACAGTAGTTGTTTCTGATCGGGCTCTTACTCATGTCGGCCACCCCTACCGGTGCCTGAGTACCGGCATATACGGTTTATATACAGTCCTCCCTCGGGTAGCGCGGGTATATCGTACTGGGACCCCGCCGCGCTACGCAAACACGCGCTACACAAAGCAAAGAACTTATGGGATTAATTCTATTGCTTCTGACGACTTCCCCAAAGTCACCTTTTTGACCATTTACCACCCAATAACCTTACCAAATATGGATCAAACATTAGTAACAGACAACCTAACCCTATTTTACAGATCATATCTATGAAATGATGGGCTGGTTGATTGAGTTCCAACTCTCAACAATGAAGTCAATTCCCATTTTTATGTGGAATTGCTTCCAAAATTGGAACGAGTCTACCGAATCTGACGTCACGGCCGAGATATGGCGAGAGATGCCGAGCCCTCAGCCGACCACAGAGCGTGCTACATAAACAAAACAGTGTTAGATGCTGACTTGGCACGCTAGGGGTACCCGTGTTAGACCAAAACCGCACTGTCCAAAGCCGCGTTACCCGAGGGAGGACTGTATACATACATTTTACGGTTTCTGTTTTGGTTGGTTTGTTTTGCAATTTATACGTATTCATTAATATACAAAGCGATAACAATAAAAATACAACCAACGGTGTCAAATCGTAGCCATTTTTGTGAAGACTAGAATGAATTTATAACGTAAAACTTGCAAAACAAACCAAAACACGGAAGACACAATATAAAGACAAAAGAACTTATCAAAATCACTGTGGAAAAAATACTTTCTATCTATCTATCTATCTATTTACTCAGCCCCACTTTTCCTATTTTGTTTTCTTTTTCCCTCTTTTCCTTTTTTCCTTTTTTGGGGGGTGGCCGACTCAAGACAGAGCAAGAACAGGGAAAACATAAAACAACGAACACACACAGACAAAACACAAATTCACAAACATGATACTTTAGTCCAATAAATGATTATACAAAGTGATAACAATAAAAATACTACAACCTGTCCAAAACTTACCACAACAACATCAATAGGTTTCTCCCCTGTGTACTTGGGTCTGGGTTGTATAGGTTGTACGGGAGGGTAGTGGTGGTGGGGGGGCGGCGGTGGTGACGACACGGACTCACTCTCGCTCATACACGCTGTCTTCGCCATACTGCCGTCCTGAAGAAGAGAGCAGAAACCTTAAAAACGGGGAAATTGGTTCATTTGAAATGTTTTTAACACCAAAGAAAACATTGATTAAAAAGGAACACAATAAGGCTTCATCTATCTACTCAGGAGCATACCCAATTTTTTGTCCCTTTTTTTTTCTGGGGGTGGCCGACTCAAGACAGAGCCCGAATAGGGACAACACAACACAACATAATAACCCTATTTGATCCGAGGGCAGGGTGTCTAAACGGAGCAATTTTGTTTGTATAGCTGAATGAATATGAGAAGGAAAACAACAAAATCAACATGAAATACCATTGTTCTGACATATTTTATTCCATTCTTTCTTTGGTCATATCTAAATTATAAATGAGGTATCAAATTTTTAACAGCACATTTACTATTACATGTGAAAACTTGGCCGTGGCTTTCCTTAGGAGCTCGGGGCTGTTCGGCCAGGTAGCCTAGGGAACAACTACTACTCTACAATCCTATATGAAAAAATATAAATATAATTTGTTCTATATTCTATCTATTCTATTCTATATACGCAGGCCCAATTCCCACTTTCCCTATGCTTTGTTCTTACACTTCAAAAATGATTTATTAGTAATCTTAAAGGGTTAATAGTTGTAATTACTGTATAAATAATAATCAACTGACCATGCTGTTTTCTGTGATGACCAGTTGCTTTCGTTTTCTATCCTTGAAGGCGTCCCTCAGCAAGTTTTGACAGCACTGCACGGTGAACTCCATGGACCGCAACACCCTGGAAACACAAGGATGGAAAGCCGGTGTCACTAAATATTTGCCAACAATCCTTTTTTGCCTTGGTTAAAATATCCATACCTACAGTATAGAAATATATTTACAAAAAACAATATACAGTATATACCGTACAGATTATAACCTAACCACCTTAACCCTCTCACATCCTTATGATGCAGAGGTTGCCAGATTAGCAATAAGAAATAGATTATTCTCACTCTTATAATTACCTCTCCAAAATTAGTTTTCTGCCCATAGCTAACTCAAAGACAACTGCAGAGGTTGAAGTAAATAAACTAAAGGTTTATAAATACCCCGGACGGTAACAAAGGCTTTAAAGTATCCCTAATAGGCTCAAAAATTGCATCAGGACGTGAGAGGGTTAACTGAAGCAATCCTTTCGAAGTCTAGGTTAACACTAGAATTAATGTAACAATATAAATAACAATAAATATAATAATACAATAAATAACAATAAATAACAATACAGTAATGTTTGATGTGGTAAAGAAAGGATGTTCCCAAAAGAAAGCAATAGTTTCCACACCTACCACTAAGGACTCATATTCGGAATTATTTTTTATGCGTCGTGCATAGGAATGTCGAAAGGCAAGGTTACCCTGTCAATTATACATATTCTTCCTGAAAGTATAGAACCAAATTGCGACAAACCTTCTGGAATCCAGGATATCATTTGAACCTCCCACACTTTCAGTAGGCTATAATCTGTACTGAAATACTATATGAATAAGTAACACCCCGTTCTTAACATTAATCATCAATTACAAACCCCATTGTACTTGAATAAACTAATGAAAGCATATGGTCCTCCCGGGATTCAAACACGGGACACCACACCCAGAACATAAGCACCTAAACCACGGAACACGGAAATCTGCATAGGGCCTATGGCCCACACGAGGCACATCCCTTTATAATACTGTAATAATAATAATAGTTCTTAAAGCTAGCGCATGCTAAGCCAGCTAAGGATAGCCCAATAAGGCCGATTAGGCGCATTTCCATTGGGGTCCTGTACTACTACCCCATCCCCTTGCTCATGAAGGATGGTAACGACTCGGTGCTTGTGAAAAACCTTTACTGCGCCGAGCGTGGGCGCGATCCTGGGCCTTCTGGGTGGAAGTCCAAGACGCTAGTCACTACACCAGCGAGCCGCTGGTAGCTATGTAAATGTGGTCAAATATGTACCTCACATATTAAACAAGTAGGCCTACTTGAACGGAAGAAAAAGGGCATAAGAACAATCACTTCATTGTTTATACTTCCGATCGATGTTCTTTCCCACCATAACTGTAAAACTTAAAAAATCTACAACAACTCAACCCAATTTTGTAAAGCCATCAAAATTGAAAGTAGGTTCCTTAGATACAGTTTTAAAATACTGTATATTCAGTAGAAAATAAATATATACATACATGTACATTACAATGTATTTGTACATGACAATGGTCATGTGGTGATGGGCTGGTCTATCAGAGTGAGAACTGAGCGATCTCTGCCATACCCATAGCTTACTCTGACTGATCCTTTTACTTATATATTTTCTAGATCTCAAGTCTTCCGTGGATTGACCTCCCAATCTACCAAGATTGGAAGCCAAAGCGTCACATTTTTCCTTTGCCCCTCAACTTTCTCTTCATAATTGCTGAGGGGCACAGGGCCCTGGGTGGGTCTTTGGTTTCCCGGGCGTTTCCGCACCCTCCTCAGCTCCCCGCCATAGAGTGGCTTCGGTCACCCAGGCTTTATTGTGGTCGGCAGGGAGGGTTCTGTTGGGGCGCTCGGTTATGGCCTTGGCCTTGCTCGGGGCCTTGGGGCTGTTCGGCCAGGCAGCTTGGGGAACAACAATGTATTTTTATTTCATAATCTTGTTTTACCAAGTTTCAATACAGGTGAATCTGCATCAGCAGACACAGTCGCAGCTGATACTTATCCAGCTGTACTCAAAAATATTATAGAAGAAGGTGGCTATCGTCCTGACTGCATTTATAACATGGATGAGGCTGGGGTCCAATAAAAGAAAATGCCTAAATCCACCTTTTTGTCCAGGTCAATGAAGCAAGCTAGGGGGAGGAAAGTCGACAAAAGCCGTTTCACAGTGCTTTTTTGCTGCAACTTGACCGGTACCAACAAAATGAAACCTTTGATTGTCCACACTGCTGCACACCCAAGATGTTACAATCACCTTTCTAACATGGCACAGGCTCCAGTTTATTGGATGAAAACAGCAAATGGGTGGATGAACTCCTACATTTCTGCGGAATGGCTTCTGAAGATGTTTGTCCCCGATGCTAAGTGGAAATGTCAGCAGCTGGGTATTCCATTTAAGGTGTTACTGACAATGGACAACTGCCCGGCCCATCCTTTGCACCTCATAGATATGCATCCTAATGTTAAAGTAGTTTTTCTCCCTCCCAACACCACTTCAGTTATGCAGCCCCTTGATCATCAAGAAGTCATATCAAACGTTAAAACATTTTATCAGATGAGAGTGTATGCTCGTATGCAAAGTGAGACAGAAACTGGTGAGGAAATCCAACAAATTCTCGATGAAGTTAGTGACCAGGATGAAGACCATGAAGAAGCAGACCCTCCCATCCCACAAGCAGCCCCTCACAGCCCACAAGCTGAAGATCCAGACGATCCAGCTGCCCAGCCTGCCGACTCTTACCTGCTAGCACCCAACCCACATGCCATAACAATTAGACAATTTACCATCAAGGATGCTATTGATAATCTCCTCTTGGCATAGAATGATATTAATGATGCAACGATTCAGAGGTCGTGGAAGAAACTGACTCCACACCTGGTGACCAGAACGGCAGGTGCTCAGCGACTCGCGGACAGTGTAGCCCTAACAGTGGAGGTGGCAAGGCAGGTCCCAGGGTTTGATGAAGTGACAGCAGAGGAAATATTAGAGATTAATGCTGAAGGTAATGAACAGTTACCTGACGGGATTGTAGCAGAATTAAACATTGAGGACGAGCTAGGGGAAAACAGGCAGCCAGCTGAGGTTCGAGTGCAAAGGGAAGGGACCATTTCAAATCAGGGGCTGAGCAGACTTTTGGCTGGGGCTGAGTCCATAAAAGAGCTTATTCTTGAGTTTGAACCCAACACTTTTAAAAGGGAGGAATTCTGTCAACATTTGAAATATCTCTTTCGTGGCTACACAGACCAACACAACCAGAGAGTTAATGAGCGAAGGCAGACCCTCATGACTCGGTACATTCTCCCTGCCAATGCGCCACAGCCTGCCCCTGCCGACGAGCCCCAGCCTGGCCCATCAAACGAGCCCCAGCCTGGCCCTTCAAATAACGAGTTTGAGGGCTTTATGAGGGATGTGCAGGAGATGTCTGGCACACGTTCACTCGCCACCCTCAGAGCTCTGGGTCACACGGCGTCGTCTTCCGACGACGATGAGTGACCTGCCAGATGCCTCGGAACCCCTCGCCCCCTGTACATAATCCCCATTAGATTTAAGGTAAGCTACAATATGCCTATTTTATAATTATTATTTATAACTTATCACTTATATAATTATGTTTTGGTATGCATTAAAAAAAAAAAAAAAAAAAAAAAAAACACGGAAAAAAGTGACCCATCGACCAATATCCATTTTTCCCATAGGTTATGTGTTTCACATAAAGCGACGTCGTTTATCGACCAATTTATCGTTTTATGTGAGACCCTACTGTACGTTATTTCCAGTGGTTTTGATGGGTTCTTTTGTCTATATATTGTGCGGTTCCTGTTCTGGATAGTTTGTTTGGCAAGTTTTACATTTTATATAATAAATAGTAATAGCTCAGACGGGGGTTACCTACTGTTGGTTCATATTTACACCATCCCTCCCCTTTAGTTGCCTTGTACGACATACAGTAGGATACGTGGGGTATACAGGCCTCCCTCGGTTTACGATTGGGTTACGTTCCTGAAAACCCAATCTTAAATAGAAATATCATATAGCAAACCCTAAAATTAATGGGTAAATGGGGATGTATTCTCAGACCAGCCAAAACACACACTTAAAAACCTATAATAATAAAAAAAATCGTGGCGTCAGATAGAGAGGGAAACCTGTATATTCTTTACCTCCTGACCTTCATTGAATGGATTCGAACCTAGGATACTCACACCAAAATTCCGCACACTAAGACAGACTTAAACACTCACTCATTAGACTCGTTGACAATATCCATGGTGAACCCGAGCGCCTTGCCGAACCGGGAGTTGGTGTCGCAGGAATTCCAGCAGGCAAACACCACGGAAAACGGCGCGTCCCCGTCCCTGTCCAAGAATTCTATGGTCGGTGTCAGCACAGCTCGCGGGTTTCCCTTCTCGTCCAGTTCGTATCGGTGGAATTTACTAATGACGCAGAAGCTCTGGTTGTACTCGTGTTCACCGCACCACACGCACTCGTCGTGTTTCTTGCAGCGCTTGACGGGGCGGTCGGCGTATATGTGGCCGCGGTAGGACATCCAGATCAGGATTCGCAGGCCCGGTCGGTAGCGGACTAGTTTCATACTAACTGGGCGACTGCGCTTGGTGGCTAGGAACTTATTTTTAACCTGGAAGGATGGAAGAAGGATAATATATTAAAAAAAATAAAAATAAATAAATAAAAAAAAAAACACTTAAATCCATACAGAAAAAACAAAACAACACTCTTAATTCCATACTCACTGGACAATAATTGTCTGACAGCCAAAATTGGTTAAGAATAAGAAGTTAACCCCTTCTGTACCGGCGCCGTCTTTTTCACTTTATTCTGGCGATTTCAGTTAAAAAAAGGTCTCTGTCAATTAACAAGCTTCGAACTATCATACTTAACCCGTATTACTACCACAGATCATTCTTAACCCTCTCACATCCTGACGCGATTTTTGAGCCTATTAGGGATACTTTAAATCCTTTGTTACCGTCAGGGGTATCTATAAACCTTTAGTTTGTTTACTTCAACCTCTGCAGTTGTCTTTGAGTTAGCTGTGGGCAGAAAACTAATTTTGGAGAGGTAATTATAACAGTGAGAGTAATCTATTTCTTATTGCTAATCTGGCAACCTCTGCGTCCTATGGTCGTGAGAGGGTTAAGCTGCAAATAATCGTCTAAATACGTCGCCGGTACAGAAGAGGTAAAGTAAATTAATGTTGATAAAACTAGAGTGGCATCTACAAAAATGTGTCTCTTACATATCATTTTATGGTGTAGATGTGACCTCAAAAGAGTATCTAGATCAGGCTTTGGAGACCTATACCCTGTTCCAGATAAATAGGCCAAAACTCTTGAACATTCACCTCTGGGTTCTTGGGTTTTAACTGTATATCTTTAGTAATATGACTAAACAAAAAGAATATGTCTCGTATGACACTATAATAATTACTGTACCGGTACCTTATAATTTGGGTTCTTCTAATTCATCACGTCCCAAAAATGGTGCAAAATCGCAATAAAATTCACAAAAAATAATTGCTTCACTTAAAGTTGTTTAATTTAAAGTCTAGATTCTCAGGAACATAACTATTATGGCACATGTGCAGATATGGTCCCAGGTGTTTTTAACCGTAAATGTTGCAGCCTACGCTGTTTCTTTCTTATAACATAACTATTGTACAACTTTAAGGGGAGGTTTTTAGTTTGTTCCCTAGACCTCCATCAAGCTTAACCCACCAGACCCGGTTGGGCTCTGAGGCACCCATAACAAATACCCCCCGCAGAACCCGGTAGGGCTCTGAGGCTCCGGCAGCTTGAAAGCCTGTAAGCTTGGTGTGTGAGGCGTCCGTCCGACGCATGTAAACAACAGCCGATTGGACCGATGCAGCGCATCTCCGACCACAAGAAGGAGAGGCGTCCTTGTTCGTGTGTGGCTGTGTGAAAAGTAGTGAAAAGTAGTGATAAGTGGCTGATATCGCCACAAAGTTCTCTCCACGGAAATCGTCATCACAACTGAACCAGTTGACTTAGAGAGATCTACTCAACGCCATTCTACAGGTACGAAACACATCTACGCTTGGGGATGCGCGGGAATGCGGAAGCAGTCAAAATAACAAAGATACGGTAGCCTAGGCGTAGATGTTTTTCGGCCAAAACCCCCGGGTTTCGGGGAAATTATAGAATACAATAGCCGGGGCTGGAGGGTTAAAATTACACCCTCTAGACCCCCTATTAAGATAAATTTGTACATTTTTCGGTAGAAAAATGTCCCGGATCCTCTTAAATTACAGGCTGGCTATCGCTCGCCAGGAAAATATCGACACCTAAATGGCACGAAAGGTCTTAAAATTTACAGAAATTGGGCAAAAGTTCTTAAAATCGCCAAGCTAATGGGGAGAACGTCTTAAAATCTCAAAAGCAATGGTGCTAAACATGAGAGAGTAATGGATCCAGTAAAAAAAAAATCAAGTGGAAATCTCCCCTTAACCCTCTGTTCCCGGAAGGGCTCTTGAACGCCCATAAAAAAGCATACACGAGCTGCCCGGAAGGGCTCTTAAACACCCATGAGGTCAAAGCCTGTGAGCTTGGTGTGCGAGGCGTCGGTCCGACGTATGTAAACAACAGCCGGCTGGACCGACACCCCGCATCTCCGGCCACAAGAAGGAGAGCGTCGCTTGTTCGTGTGTGCCTGTATGTTGTTGTTAAGTATCGAAAAGTAGTGTAAAGTGGCTGTTTTTGCCATAAAGTTATCTCCAATGAAATCATCATCACAACTCAACCAGTTGACTTAGAGAGCTCTACTTAACGCCATTCTACAGGTAAATAACACAGCTACGCTTGGGGATGCGTGGGAATGCGGGAAGTAGTCAGAATAACAAATATACGGTAGCCTAGCCTAGACGTTTTTCGGCCAAAACACCCGGGTTTTGGGCAATATTTATGTAATGCGTAGCCGGGGCTGGAGGGTTAACTGATGAATTACTGTACCTTATAATCTGGGTTCTTGGGTTTAGACTTGAGTATAGCAATATCAGGTCCGGAGCTGAAGATGGATGTGCGGTGGCTGGTGGGTCTGTGGAGGATGGGGGTAAGCTCTGGTAAGGGGTCGGGCATACAGTCTATCGTCAGCCCCTGGGGAGTATGTTCTGGATGATTCGGTCCCAACCCCTCGTCCTGAAACAAAAAAGTACGGTTATTTTAAACGACACTACTGCAGCGTTATGAGAAACAATTTATTAGGGAAAATAGGCACCAATATATTCGCCATATTTTTCTCCATATAGTCTGCATGGAGGATTTTCGTTATCGACAAATTGAAAAAATACCCATTTCACAGACAAATACACCAAAAATATAAGTCAAAGATGTGCAACCAGCGAGGGTGTGGGGGCGGCAGCCCCCACCCATAATACTAAGATAGGTTAAGTAAGGTTGTTAGGTTAGGCTAATGTCCATTCAAAATGGCATAGTAAACACTAGGATAGCCTATACCCAGTCAGAGGTAAGTCCTGCTGTAGTCTCTTTGAATGCTACCAAAAGTACCGTTTAAGTATGATAGGCTACGGTAATTAAACCTTTTCAGTACGGAAGGCGTTCCTTCAATTTAATTCTGGCTACCATGAGAAGATTTTAGTCAGTTTAGGAAGGATCTCTAGTAATCATAAGAGCTGTAAACTATCCTCGTCTTGTAACGAAAGTCTATCTATCTAGCTAGCCTATCTATTGCCTGATGCCGTGACCCCCGAAGGAGTGGCCACGAACGAAATGCCCCCATGCACCTCTGTCCCCAGTCAGTCAATGCCCCTCCTCCCAACTAGCACAGCCTTCATCCATATACTTCTTCACTCCATCCTTCCACCTCTCCCTCTCTGTCCTTCCACCTCGCTCTCATACACCCTCTTAGTCATTCTCTCGCTTCTCATACGTTCCATATGGCCGAACCATCTCAAGGTGTTCCTTTTCACACTTTCCAGCATATCTAGAACATAAGAACAGAACAGAACATAAGAACAGAAAACGGGAGCCTGCAGAAAGCCGATTGGCCCACACAAGGCAGATCCCGGTCACACCCAACCCTAATTATAAGCCCAGCTTAAAAACACAATTTGGACTAACCTCACCAAAACGGTCAGAGGTCAGAAAACCGGGGGTCTGCAGAGCCCCACACCTGACAGATCCCCCTCACACCCAACCCACCACGTCCATATGCCTATCTAATTTTATCTTAAAGCCCCCTTTGGTTCTTGATCCCACGATAGCACTTGGCAGCCTATTCCCCCTATCCACTACTGTTACCAAACCAATATTTGCCTATATAAAACTTTACTTGTCATTAGTGAGACCCCATATGGATTATGCTGTTCAATTTTGGTGTCCTTATTACAGAATGGACATAGATTCATTGGAGAGAGTACAACGTAGAATGACAAAAATGATCCATAATATTAGAAATCTTCCGTATAAAGAAAGGTTGAAGAAATTAGGCTTACATTCGTCAGAGAGACGCAGAGTTAGAGGGGATATGATAGAGGTGTTCAAGTGGGTTAGTGGGATTAACAAAGGGGACATGACAAATGTACTAAAGCTCAGTGATAGCGAAAGAACTCGTACCAATGGTTTCAAATTAGAATAAATTTCGTTTCAGAAAAGATATAGGCAAATATTGGTTTGGTAACAGAGTTGTAGATGGGTGGAATGGACTACCAAGTGCTATAGTGGGATTAAAAACGATAGGGAGCTTTAAGATAAAATTGGATAAGCATATGGACGAGAAGGGTTGGGTGTGAAGGGGGATCAGCAGGGTTGGGCCAATCAGCGCTCTGCAGACCCCCGTAATCCTGCGTTAATCTCTAACCGTTTTGGTAAGATGATCCTCAGGGTATTAGAGTGTTGAGCCTATAATTGGGCTTTGTAATTGGGATTGTGTGGGACAGGGATCTGCCTTGCTTAGGCCAATCGGCTTTCTGCAGACTCCCATTTTCTTATGTTCTTATGTTATATCTTTCTTGAAACAAAATTTATCTAATTTGAAACCATTTGTAAGAGTTCTTTCGCTATCACTGAGCTTTAGTAAATTTTTCATGTCCCCCTTTGTTAATCCCACTAACCCACTTGAATACCTCTATTATGTCCCCTCTAACTCTGTCTCTCTAACGAATGTAAGCCTAATTTCTTCAACCTTTCTTCATACGGAAGATTTCTAATATTATGGATCTTTTGTCATTCTACGTTGTACTCTCTCCAATGAATCTATGTCCATTCTGTAATAAGGACACCAACATTGAACAGCATAATCCATATGGGGTCTCACTAATGACAAGTAAAGTTTTAAGATAACATCAGCAGTTCGGTTACTCACTCCTAGAGATGAACCCGAGAATCCTGTTTGCCTTGATACGAACGCTTATACACAGTTTTCTAGGCTTCAAATATTTGCTAACAAACACACCCAGATCTTTCTCACAATCTGAGTTTTCTAATTTCATGTTAGCTAGTTTATATTAATTAAAATGTAAAACTTGCAAACAAAGTCAATCCAAAACTGGGACAAAGACAATATAAAGTCAAAACAACATATCAAAATCGCTATGTGGAAACAACGCTTACTAAAATAAAATTTATGAAATGAAAGAACACAATCCACCATATAGGGTGTACATTACTACATGAGCAAGTTAATCTGTTTCCCAAGCAAACTAATTGCACACATAACAACGCACTATCGTCAAGTTCAGGGAATTAGTCAATTTGGGAAGTCCGGGATGTTCTGGCAAATATTACTGAACTCTGCATGAATAAATTATATTTAACATTTGTAAGCTCTTCCCTATTTTTAATACCTTGCATTTGTCAATGTTAAACTTCATCTGCCAATTTACTGACCATTCGTGTAAGGTATCTAGATCCCTTTGGAGGCACTCTATATCACTACTGTATTTGAATCAATTTTTCGCCCCATTTTGGTATCGTCTGCAAATTTACTTATCCTACTAGTTATACCTAAATCAAAGTCATTTATGTATATAACAAACAACAGAGGACCTAATGCAGATCCCTGGGAGACACCACTTTTGACTGCTCCCCATTCTGACTTGGTACCATTTATGCTAGACTCTCTGCTTCCTACCAATTAGCCATGACCAATTCCATCCCAACAACGTCCCACTTATTCCATGCGCCTCAACCTTTCTCATCAATCTCTCATGGGGGACTCTGTCGAAAGCTTTACCGAAATCTAAATATATTATATCATATGACTTGTCATTATCTACTGCTTCATATACCTCTGAGAAAAGACTACGCAAATTTGTAAGGCAAGAACGTCCCTAAATGAATCCATGCTGAGAAGAAGTTATTAAATTAAATGTGTCTAAGTGGTTTCTAATTTTACTAGCATTGACTCTAGTAGCTTTCCTACGATTGATGTAAGACTCATGGGACGGTAATTGGATGCTATTGATTTATCACCTTCACTTCCACACCACACCTCCTTCTTACAAAAAAGTACGATACGGTATTTAACGTGAAGGTTGTACTGTAGTATCCGGGCGTACGGTCGTCACGCTTACATAGATCGTGCGCTTGCGATTATGTTCCCGTCTTTTTTTCCTGTTATTTGCCCCCTGCTGGCAATATATACCGGTATATATATGATGATGACAATAAGTCATTGGGGGGGGCCCCCTCAACCTATTATTATATCCCACGGCAGTCAAAATAGACGGGATCATGATTGCGAGCCGCGAGCGTGACCGTCTGCATAGTGTAAACAAGGCAGGCGGTACACCCGAATATCGTCCGCCTTGTTTACCCTACTCGCACGCTCGGGCCTCGCGATTATATTCCCGTCTATTTTGACTGCCATGGGATACAATAATAGGTTGAGGGGGGGGCTTTGCCCCTCCTCACCCAGCCACCCTCCCATGTCTTTAAAAAAAAAGTAAAAATACTCGGAAACGTAACCGCGAGAGCACGACCTGTGTAAACATGACGACTGCACGCCCACATAGTACGTCCTTCCCCAAATAACAGAAAAAAATTGCTGTCCAAATAGACGGGAACGTAGCCTAACCGCGAGCTCATGAAGTGACGACCTATGTAAACATGACGCCTGCATACTACATCCGGTTATACTGATGTTTTGGACCGACAGTTAGCCCATCGATCTGTTTAGGCCTAATAGGTCCGGTAGAGCATATACATCATTGCTATATATGTCATTAAGAGCGGAAATGTATTACAAGGGAGAAAAAAAAAAACGCTAAAATACATGTATAGGCCTAGGCTACTGTAAAACAATGTTTTTCAGCCAGTACCCAACCAGCGGGGGTGTGGGGGCGGCAGCCCCCACCCATATACTAGGTTAGGTTAGGTTAGGTTATTAAGTTAGGCTAATCTATCTATCTATCTATTGCCCGACGCCGTGATCCCCGAAGGGGTGGCCACGAACGAACCGCCCCCATGCACCTCTGTCCCCAGTCAGTCGACGCCCCTCCTCCCAACCAGCACCGCCTTCGTTCATGTAGTTCCTCACTCCATCCTTCCACCTCATATTCGGTCTACCTCTCCCCCTCTGTCCCTCCACCTCGCTCTCGTACACCCTCTTAGTCATTCTCTCGCTTTCCATACGTTCCATATGGCCGAACCATCTCAAGTTGTTCCTTTTCACACTTTCCAGCACATCTACCTCCACACCACACCTCCTTCTTACTTCCTCATTAGTCTGTCTATCCCTCCATGTAACTCCGCACGCACTCCTTAAGTAATTCATTTCCACTGCTCTCACTCTTGGTCTGAGTCTCTCAACCAACGTCCATGCTTCGCTTCCGTAAGTCAGTGTCGGGATTACCACACTGTCATGCAAGGACTTCTTCACTTCCATACTGACCACCCTATTTCTTGTTGTTCTCTACTGTTAGGCTAATGGCACAGAAAAAAAAAAAAAAAAAAAAAAAAAAAAAAAAAGTAACCCAACCAGCGGGGGTGTGGGGGCAGCAGCCCCCACCCATATACTAGGTTAGGTTAGGTAAGGTTGTTAGGTTAGGCTAATAGCCTAGAACATTAAAAAAAAAAAAAAAAAAAAAAAAAAAAAAAAAAAAAAAAAGTCTAACAGGGGCGTGTTTTTAGATTGTTGGATAATGGGTAAATACTCATTTCCGCTCCTCTTCAGTATAAAACAACACTATATCTGAAGGAAAAAAATACAAAAAACAAAATAAAACTCACTGAAATCGCTGTCGGTCCAAAAAGTCAGGTTTACCCTACATCCTTACCAAAATAGGCTTAATAACCACTGGCCGTGAGTGGAATGATTTAGGAAAACATTTCGGTCAAATTAGACAAGTAACAATCCTGACCGCGAGCGTGCGAATATCGCTAGGCTAGCCTATAAAGTCTCCTTTAATATTAGGTTACTGAAAATAGATAGCCTATTAACCGGTAGGCCTACTCTTGCTCTTGGGCATCATGGTG
>JBAKBP010025092.1:0-33965 GCA_037953745.1 Lithodes maja | reverse complement strand
CTCCATGCTTGCGCCCCGCCCACATCACGCAACCCCGTCCTCTATGGTCGCAAAAAACATCCTGAGCAGGGTTCGAGCCTCTCAGGTGTTTCTGCATTGGCTGTGCCTCAGCCTCTGACGAACTGCCCCGGGCAAACTCAGAAGACTTCGGAGACACACCAATGTTGCAGGCCAAAGACACAGCTGCTGTAGGTGGTTTGCTAGGACAGACTCTTGCAAAGTGCCCCTTTTCATGACAAAGATAACACTCCAACTCCCCTCTGGGCTTCCCTTGGTACTGGGAAGGGCCCGGCCCCTTCTTAAATGGGACGGTGTTAGTCTTGTGGTCAGTCTTGGTATCATAGCTCTTGTACTTGTTTGCATAATGTATATCACTAACTCGGGGGGGTGGGGTGTCACGCCCCTTGTTACCTGCCTCACTACGCTGGGCAGACCCGCACCCACGAATTAATGATAGCCGGAGGTCAGCCATCTCAGCTGCCTCCTGTAGAGTTTTAGGGTTCTTTTCTTTAATAGTTAAAGTCATATCTGCACCAGTACACTTATAAAACTGCTCGAGCAGAAACAGCTCAGTCAACTGTTCGGCCGTCTCAGCTTTCTCAGAACGTGTCCAGTTAGCAAGTGCATCTTTTAAGTCCCGGGCATGTTCAAGAAAGGTCGCCTCCCTAGTCTTCGTAACACCCCGAAACTTCAATCGATATGTTTCTGGTTGCAACTCGTATGCCCGTAGGACAGCTCTCTTCAATTCTGGGTAGTCAATGCAAGACTCTAAAGGCAGTGCATCATAAGCCTTCAGACCCTTACCCGTAAGTCTGGAGGAGACTAGAGCTGCCCACTTCTCTTCAGGCCAATTATGCTCCCTACACTTCTTCTCAAAACGATTAAAAAATTCTGTGACCTCAGTTTCACTAAATGCCGGCACCAACTTGACTAAGTGGGACAAGGACTGTTCTCTTACTTGGCCCTCCCGGCCCATCCGAATCCCTGTCGACTCTGCACGAGTCTTATCTAAATCTATTTGAGCACAATATTTCTCTGAGTCGTACCTAAGCTCAGCCTCGTGCCTCCTGGTCTCATTCTCCGCCTCAATCTCATGCTGCTTCTCCTGCTTCCTAGCCTCAATCTCATGCCTCCTAGTCTCATTCTCCTGCCTCCTAGTCTCAGCCTCAATCTCCTTCTCCTGCTTCCTAGACTCAGCCTCATGCCTCCTAGTCTCATTCTCCTGCCTCCTGGTCTCAGCCTCAGCCTCAATTTTAGCAAGCTCAAGTCTAAATATCATATCTGGAGACAGGCAGGAAGAGGGAGCTGCCACTACTGAAGGAGGGGGGGCAAGAACTGGGGAACCACCATACGCACCGCCCGAGGGCACTCCAATCTTCCAATGCTCATCCCTCTGTGGGAGAGTGCTAACCTCCGGCAACTGAGTGGACGGCACTGTGGGAGTCGAGTGAGAGGGGATCTGGGGAGGAACCCCCCCAAACGCCCTCTCCTCCGAAACCCCATGTCGCCCACGCAACACCCAGGAAATCAGCTCCCCCTTGGACATCCCTCCTACATTGGATAGACCCAAAACCTTGGCTATCAGGTGCAAGCCATAAACATTCACCCCAGTCAGCCTCTCCTCCGTCACATGGTACTGCTTACTCACAAAAAGTCTAGCATCCTCCTCACTAGTTACTAACGGCACCTCCTCACTTAGCATCTCTCGCTCCTCGTCAGTACTAGGGCCCGACATACTGAAGTTCACCAAAAAATTCTCGAGACAAAAGTGTTAAACTCCCTTATGCAAGCACTAATTACTAAATTAACTGGAGTCTCTTAAATGCTCTCCTAATTGCCTTACAAAAAAAAAATATTCTTCAATATGTACGCTAAAGTACGAACAAACAAATGTTGTACAACTCTGCAAAAAATTATACTGTTCACAAAATCCTAAGCAAGGTCGCCATTTGTTACGACCGGGCACTCGGGTACACTAGGGCTCTTACACAGGACTCGAGTATGGCTCGCTGCCACAACGGAAACACACGATCCCAACCCCAGAGTACTGCCAGCCGAACAAAAAACGCCACTACCCTCCAGAGTTCTATCTGCTATAACGGGGTATACAAGAACTCGGTACTAGCGTTTCACACAACAGACTAATAGCAAGACGGGAGTTATCTAGTCTGGTCAACAATCAAACAAAGAAGAAAGTACTACAACACTAAAGAATAGTGTTGGCCGAAGCCGAAGTAATCCACCCTTGAACTAAGAACTTAAGAAGTCCTCCACCCTCTACTTCGGATCGGCACTATTACGTTACGTTAAACAATAGTCCTCGAGCATCAAGCAAGGAATCTTCTGATAAGTTAGATGCTTCTCGAATACTCATAAGAAGTAAGTATCGGATTTTGAACAGCAATTTAATGAATAACTCACTGGTAATTAAAGGCTTTAAATTGACATAAGAAGAATTATAAGAATAAGCAATAGGATATGGCAAACATTAAGAAGAAGTACTCCGACAATGCACTGGCAATAGCCTACTAAGATTGTGCTCGTGGGCCACTAATCTCTGAAGTAGCTAAGCGTGCCACGCATGAAATCAATAGTGCTTAAACAATAATATACATAAGGAGAAGCTTCAATACTATGCTGTATCTGCTGGTCGAGCAAAGTCTAGCTGGGATATCTAAGGTTAAGAGACAATGGCTGAGCAAGCGGCTCGTAGCCTAGCGAGGTCCTTAAGACTGTGCGGCCAAATTACGGTAATTGACGGGATGCTCTCTTGAGAGATCCAGATCACTAGTATCTGGTTCTCTCCTGGCGATCCTCTCAAAGTCAAGCAAATGAGATAGCACAGTGTTGGGTGGCACAGGCAAAAGCCCTCACTCGCAACACAGTGCTAAACTCCCACGGTACACAATCAAAAAGACCCCCTAGGCTTCCCACGTCTCCGTTGCAATTGTGCTGGTTCAACCAACCTAGCACACATAGGAAATCACAACTCGAGGAACCCTATCCCAGTCTAGCATTACCTAAACCAGCAGAAAACAGGAACATGAATAATAGTACACAGGGAAATACATATACGAGTGCAACAAACATCAATCAATCCTATTCTAGTTAACCCTTCCAAAAATAGGCTATCTAACAGGCACTTATCTCGTGAGAACTCAAGCGATAATACTTTGGCTGACTAAATCTGCACCAAAGGGGTCATTGAGGTTATAAACAGGGACGAGAAGAGAAGAAGGTAGGCTGTTCAGAGAGTAGAGAAAGTTCACATCAGTCGGAAGAATATGGATAGTTGCAAGGGATATGAGAGGTCGCTTTGCCTGATGAGTTCTGAGGAAAATGCGGCGGGACCTCCCTTTTTATACTCGGCCCCGTAGCGAGCATAACGGCAATCATGACGTCACATACTCTCTCAATCGGGGATCGACAAAGAACTTCCCACGCTTGAGGAGGGAGGGAGGGGGGAATTAGGCCTACCCCTCGTGGCGCGCTCACTGGTCGGTGTTACATAACTCTCTCTCTCTTCGCATCATTATATATATATAAATCCCACACACAATACTTATATCTAATGATATAAAATAGAACTCGTTGACTTAGAAGAAAACAAAATACATGATGATAATACTTATAGTACAACGGTTCACATAAACTGAGTTAGGAAACTCTACACAGACTACAGCCAAAGTTCCTGCCCTGACGATCCTAGCGAGAGTGGGGCCTGACTGGGCGTTCTGTACAGCATGCTCATACTCGACATGCGTCACAACATCCATACTCATATCTCTCGCCAATCCATCCACTCACTCACAGACAACACGCAGCTGCATGCACGACCTCCCGAAATCCATCCTTCCGAATCCTCCCTCCCTCGCGAGGACAGAGTCCACCTGGCCAGGCTGAGATGCGGACACCATCCAGCTCTCCTGAGCTATCAGAAGAGACTGGATGACTCCGTTGTCGACGCCTGCCCGGGATGTAACACAGCACCCCATACCATTAAACACATCATAGAAGACTGCATTTCACACAACCACTTACGCCAACAACACAACCTACACTCAATGAGAGCTCTGTGGGAAAGTCCGATCGTGGCCATGGCCTTCCTCAGGGACTCGGGGCTGTTCGGCCAGGCAGCTTAGGGAACAACAACAACAACAACTGCATTGAAAAGAGTTGAAAATAGGGACTTTGTGGAGGGGATGTATTATAGAGAACAATCTAGGGATATTAAGCGCCGCATATACCCTAATGCTGGATGTAAACAATACGTGCAGTGACTTGTATTCGTCTTGTTAGTTTCCGAAGTGACTTTAATTTTTCCCAAGCCATCCAGACTAGTTTGGTTGCCTGAAACATGAGTGGATCGAAATGCCTGTCCAAATCTCTTGGGTTCCCGGATCTGAGAACACCGGATGGGCGGGGTTCTACTGTAGGCAGAGAGTGCCACTGTACCATCTGGTTCCCTTTGGCCAGGTCGGCCCCAAGGCGCCAGATCTAAGGAGGGGGGGTTACACTAATCATTTGTAGTGTACCTTCCAAGCTTCTTTGAATTCTTCATCAGCATAATTTATTACCCCATTTTCATTCCTGACACACTGTTCTACACGTCTCTACTGTCATCCTTAACTCGCCTAGCTAAGTTGGAGATCTATCTATCTATGTATTGCCTGACGCCGTGATCCCCAAAGGGGTGGCCATGAACGAACTGCCTCCATGCACCTCTGTCCCCAGTCAGTGGACTCCCCCTCCTCCCAACCAGCACCTCCTTCATTCATATATTGCCTCATTCCATCCTTCCACCTCTCTTTCGGTTTACCTCTCCCTCTCTGTCCTTCCTCCTCGCTCTCGTACACCCTCTTAGTCATTCTCTCGTTTCCCATACGTTCCATATGGCCGAACCATCTCAAGGTGTTCCTCTTCACACTTTCCAGCACATCTACCTCCACACCACACCTCCTTCTTACTTCATCATTCATCTGTCTATCCCTCCATGTAACTCCACACGCACTTCTTAAGTAACTCATTTTGACCCCTCTCACTCTTGGTCTGAGTCTCTCCACCAACGTCCATGCTTCGCTTCCGTAAGTCAGTGTCGGGATTACCACACTGTCATGCAAGGACTTCTTCACTTCCATACTGACCACCCTATTTCTTGTTACTGCTTTCAGCATTCCTACAACCCTCTTCCCCTGTTGTACCCTCTCCCGCACTTCTTCATCCATAGTCCCATCTTTGCTCAACACACTGCCCAGTTGGAGATCCCATTGGGATTTTCTACATTACACACTTTGTCAATGACCAAATCCTATACAGTCGGCCCCGCAAGGGTGCGCACCAAAAGGGTGCGATTCTCCAACCGTGCGGTAGATGTCCGTGCGGCGCTTATAATCCAAGGGTGCGAAAAATTCAAAGCGTGCGGTGGCGAAGCGTGCGGAACTGGATGCGCATTTGTCGGGCGGCCATGTTTGTGACGTCAGAGCGCGCGGGATAACTCAGTGACTCGTGGGTAAGCGTACCCTGACGCAGCCTTGGAATTTTCTCCCGCATTCTTTGTGAACAATGGACCCTCCAGCCCCTCCAGCCCCTCCACCACCCCAGCCACCTGCTGCCCCTAACCCACCGCCCAGGGCGATCGTGTTACCCACCAAAACAAAAGTGAAAGTTCTTGATTTAGAACAGAAAAAACAGTTACTAGATATGTTGGCTAGAGGTGAGAAACAGGCACATGTGGGTAGACATTTTGGTGTAGGTGAATTCAGGGGTTATTGGGCGAAAAAAGGGTAAGTTTGAAGAGTCCCCGGACTACATAGTGAATTTCCCATAGGTTCTTAAGCTCCAAGGTGCGTTTTACAAGGGTGCGCACATGTCTCGGACTTTGGTAACCGCACCCTTGTGGGGCCCACTGTATACTGTACTGTATTTTTTCTTTGCCTTGTAATAGTGTAAACATTTAGATAGTTTATACTGCTCTTCATTAATCTTCACCTCTATCACATTTTTAGTCATTCAAATTAATTTGTATTCTTAATTTTCTTTTCAGATTTTTTCCATCAGTATGCGGAGAGTGTTCCTGGAGAGAGCACGGAGCCCCTGGGTGACGCAGCTAAAAAGTTCGGGAATATTTGTAGTGGGTGGGTCGGTGCCGGAGCGTGATGGGGACAAACTTTACAACACCTGCACTGTCTGGGGGCCACAGGGGAACTTGATCGCCAAACACAGAAAGGTCAGCTCTAGGAAGACCGGTACTAAGTTTATATGGTCTATCTATCTATCTATCTATTGCCGGACGCCGTGATCCCCGAAGGGGTATTATAGTTTGACCATTAGACCATTATTAACCCTTCGAACTCGAATGGCCTCTTAAGCGCCACACCAAACTTTCAACACGGAACTCGGGTGGCCTTTTCAAATCCTGTGATCTAAATAGAGTTTTCATAGTAAACAGTTAAACACACATTTTGTTTTGAGTTTGGGGGTGGTCGTAGCGCCCCCACGCTCTCACTAGGTGGTAGTATCAGGCCTTATCTTGTCGCCATCATGGAAGGACAGCTGAAATCTAAAAATGCTGTGTCTGAATCGACGCCTACCTCTGCCGACCTGTACACCTAAGAAAAAAGTACCGTAAACTGCGGTAACTTCGGAAATTTTTCGAGGTTTTTTAACAATTTCTCCTAACTGTAAACACATTATAGAGATTTAACTAGGTCAAGTGATGTGTGGTGGTAATGCGCCGTAATCCAGGAAGCCTCCTAAAATTATTCCCCATAATAAGAGAGCTATCCTTATCCTAAATGATATCCGAAGTACAGTCGACGCTCGATTTAACGGACCCCGATACAACGGATTTCGGATTTAACGGACTCTGTCCGTAGCCGGACAATGGACCCAGCAACGGACAAAGTCTGTTGCTCGAAAAAAAGTTGGAGCAAAGTCCGTTGCTCTATCTATTTATCTCTCTAATGCACCTACCTAAATCCCTTATACATTAACATAACTATGTCTTATTTGGACTTTTTGTAATCTTTGAATCATTTCTAATGTGATGGAATTGAAAAATATAATATCCTTCCAGCACATAGATAAATAATAAATAAGATAGTCAACAAAATATTTCGACTCTCCCCTCCGTGGGAGCAGAGACGGAAGATTTACGTTTGATAGATTTTTTGTTTTGTTTTTTTCCCTCGATATACACTCTCTTTCTATCTATCTATCTCTCTAATTCATCTACCTAAATCCCTTATACATTAACATAACTATGTCTTATTTGGACTTTTTGTAATCTTTGAGTCATTTCTAATGCGATGGAATTGAAAAATATAATATCCTTCCATCACATAGATAAACAATAAATAAGATAGTCAAAAAAATAGTTCAACCCTCCCCTCCGTCTAGACGCCGAGCTTCCGAGACGGGAGATTTACGTTTGATAGATTTTTGTTTTTTTTGGTTCCCACGGTATACACAAAATGATGGGGAAATATTATAACATGTTTTTAATTGACATTTGTGTCGTTTTTGCTGATTATGAGTTGGTGGAAAAAAATGTCTTTAATTCTTTCATATCGGAAATGATTCACAGATTATATAGAGACCAAATAACATACACTTTTAAGTGTGTTCAATAGTTTTGCATTATCAATAGGGTGTAGCACAAGGCTTATCAACATTATCACAGTAACGGGGTCGGGATTGAGGCCGGGACGGGACGGGGAGGGGAGGGAGTAGGCCTACAGAGGTAGGGGATATCCTTCCTCTTTTTTTTTTTTTTTTTTTTTTTTTTTTTTTTTTTTTCCCCCCCATGTGAAATTTATCATATTAATGACAAATAAGACCTTTATTATGTTTTCAGGGATAGTACAGCACAACGTGTCCCTCAATCACAAAAAAAAAAAAAAAAAAAAAGGCAAAATACGAAGGCAATTTTCCAGCTACGGACTTTTTCCAGCAACGGACTCGGTCTCCCCCCTATTAGTCCGTTAAATCGAGCGTCGACTGTATTCTTGAAAAGTACTTGAAAAGTAGACAGAATGGATAAAAAACACCATCTGAGGAAGAGCACTTTATTGACAACGTTTCGCAGATAGCTTCATCAGGTCACTAACAAATGCTGGTACATAGGAGGCCTTAAATATCCGTCCAGACAGGTGGCGGGGGAGGAGAGGGAGGTGGGGGTTGGGGGGGAGGAAGGAGGCAGGACAGGGAGGGGGCAGAAGCATGGGGGGAGGGGAGGCGGAGCCTATATATGGGTCAAATACATCAGTAAGAACTAGCAAAAACAGACATACAAACATGCGTACAGGGTAACAACTCTACTAGTACAAAGAAATAAAAATAACTATAACAATAATAATAATAATAAAAATAATAATAACAATAATAATAATAAAAATAATAATAATAAAAATAACATTAATAATAATACAGTAAACTTCCGTTAATCCGAAGGGCAGGGGACCGGCCCTCGTTCGGATTAGTGGATTTTTCGGATTATCGGACTTTACCCCTATGAACCTGTGTATGACGAAAACATCGAGACATTAGGCCACCCAAATGACACAATGGTGCACACACACATATCATATGTTCATGAAATCACTTCAAAAGTTTACCATTGTCATTGTAGCCTATTACCTACTTCAAAACATTCAGATTAATGGTCAAAGGAATCTGCTGATATAAACGTCTTCTTCTTCTTCCATCTACTAGCAAGTTTGTCTTGCTCTTTAAGATCAGATGTGGTTCGGGAAGTAATGCCTTAACAACGGCACCTCCCTGAGAAGTTCTTGTAATTTTCCTTTTGTGATGTGCTCTGTTATATTATATTGTATTGAAAGCACCCTTGTCTTGTTGTCTTGAAAGCACCCTTGGGACGCTCCGATCACTGAACTATAAATAGTAGCGTATCGGAACGTCCAAAGGTGCGTTTTCAAGCTCAAGGCTAATACATCCAAAGGTGCATTTTCAAGCTCAAGACTGAATGCGCTTGCAGAAAATGCGGTGCAAGCCAGTAGCGCATCGGAGCGTCCCAAGGATGCGTTCAAGAGCAAAACAAACTCTCTAGCAGACGATGTGGAAGAAGAAGAAGAAGAAGAAGGTGTTTACGTTTATATCAGTAGCTTCCTTTGACCATTAATCTGAATGTTTTGAAGTAGGTAATAGGCTACAATGACAATGGTAAACTTTTAAAGTGAATTCATGAACATATGATATGTGTGTGCTCCATTATGTGTCATTTGAGTGGCCTAATGCCTCAAAAAGGGGACTTTGGGACTTCTTGAAATTCGGACCATCGGGAGAATTCGGATTTGGCCTCAAATTGAAAAATTCGGACTATTGGGAGATTCGAATCATCGGTCGTCGGATTAACGGACTTTTACTGTAATACAGATGTCTGGACGGATATTTAAGGCCTCCTATGTACCAGAATTTGTTAGTGACCTGATGAAGCTATCTGCGAAACGTTGTCAATAAAGTGCTCTTCCTCAGATGGTGTTTTTTATCTATTCTTGAAAAGTTGAAAACTTCGGACTCGTATGGAAAACTTCGGACATACAGTACAGTGAACCCTCAAATTACGCGCAATTTATCTACGCGTAATCAAAACTACGCTTGAACCACAATTGAGGCAACCAATCGAAAAGTACGCTCAATTATTCGAATGTACGCGCCGAACGTACGAGCGGGAGTCGATTCGTATCTGTTGGAGAGTTTCGGGCGGCCATATTGACGTGACGCCAAGCCCTCCAACGTCGTCACTGTTGACTGTGGAGAGAGACACATCTCCCGTACCAAACTATTATGTATCTATAAAGCACAACAGTATATTATGAATCTATTAAAAGACTGTTCTTCGTTTTACATTGCATGTATCATTTATTGAGCTAACGAAATCGGAAATGGAAAATCTGTTTCTGTTCGGTACAGTAGTTGGAGGCGAGATTGTTTACACTTCTTTCGAAAGTCGCTTCAAAGCCCACTGCTCTCCCCTGGCTAAATGATGTGAAGCCAATTCTTTAATATGTATATGAGCTATTGAACTATCTCACTTGACACTATGTAGGCTATATGAAACTATAGGCTATACAGGGTGTATTACTTTTCAACTCAAAACTTTACCAGTAAGCCTAGGCGGCTAGGCCTATTATTTCGGTCGATCCGTTTCGGGCGCAGTGCTATCGATCGATGGCGCAGATCCGGCATTGCTCAACCACTACCAATGTGAGTTAATTTACGTTTGTGTCTTATTTGTATAGATTAAATGTATTTTGTGTGGTAGATTAGGTTATGAAAACATATTTGTACAGTAATATGTTATATATTTGTGGATTTTAGGTGATGAAAGGTAGAAATAGTACAACTTTCGGTCGGACCCAGACCAATACCTATTTTCCCCATTTATATTTAACTCCCATGTACGCGCAAACGAACGTACGCCCCGACAGCACAGTACACATCCCATGCGTAGTTTGAGGGTTCACTGTACAGTGATTTCTTATGGAAAATGATTACCAAGAAAGCTGCGATAACTCCGGACAAACGGAGGAGAACTTCGGATGTACGTTCGTGGCTTTATTTCATTAATTTTTCGGCTCCTACTATTTTATATGAATATTTTATTATTGCTGCTTATTCCTGTCTGATGTTTTAGTGGAAAATGCACAGTCAATACTTTTAGGCCTGTATAGTCAGTATAAGAGGGGGTTATATACGATGTTTAACAGATATATTCTTTTTGGATCTCGTTAGGCATTGAACTCACTCTTAGAAAATATTGAGCAGGAAAAATAACCAATGCTGTCAAATCAATAACTCGAAAATTAACTAGGCCTAGTGAAAATATATACTGTAGGTACAGTATGTATACTCTATCACTGCATAGGCCTATACATTTTTATGAATTTGAGCATTTTTATAGGTACTGTATAACATATTTGTTGGTGTTTCTTTCGGCAGATAAAAAGAAATTCGGACAAGAAATATGCCTCTCCTAATTTATATATATTATATATCCAGAATGATCTGAAATACATAAATCGGTTAGCATATTATCATATTTTTATGGGTTTTTGGACTCAGAGAATGATTATTTGATCTTTAACCACCATTTTAATGATGGACAAGTATTATGAATTATTTTCATAGGGCAAATAATAACAAACGATCGTTTTGTATCATGTCCGAAGTTTACATGTTTTTTTTTTTTTTAAACACAATAGGTTAAATGATAGTGTTCTAGCTAGAGCGTTATACAAGTGTAACAAATTTCCTTCGGTGGATGTTGTCTCTGGTAATTTTACTACAACATTATATCAGTCACAACATCATTCATACAAACAAATTTCTTCAGGGTGATAGAAGTTTGGCAGGGTAGCGAAAAATTTAAAATTTTTCGTCATATACAGTATACAGTATAATATTTTTTTCGTGTACATAATATTATACAGTACTCATGTCAGTTCCCTAGGACTTTTACATGCTCTTCCTTTGCCATTTCTCTAAACGGACCCCACAAAAAAAACAATAAAAAGCGTTTCCATTATGACAATGGCTAATTACTTATTATCGCCGATGTCCGAAGTTATGACAGCAGTCCGAAATTACCCCAGTTTACGGTAACCAACGAAAGATGTTTAAAGTCCTGATGCTTTTTTGAGAGTGCTAACTGAGTTAGAAAGCAAGGAAATGTTCAACTTAGATGAGCTTGAGAGTGACACAAAAGAAAAGATACCGAGTGAGAATTAGAAAGAAGTTGGAGAAGGCAAAGAATTTTATGGTTTTGCAAGTGCTGCTGACGATGACGATGAAGAGCAGTGTAGTGCCAGAGAGAGTGGAAAATGTGACAATGAGTGTGAAAAAGTCCTGTGAGTGAGCTGGGAAGTGACTTAGTGTGTATTAGCCAGGGCCGCGGCGACAAGTCCAAACGCGGCCTGAATCTCCTACCCAAACACTCCATCTTTGCAATCTCACAACACAACAACCAGGCCGATATAGCAATGTCCAGTCAACGCCAGGTTCAAGACAACAGTAAGTACTCCATTTTCCCATTGAGCTGACCTTTGTACCTACAGTATTACCATTGCTTAGCTATTAACCCTTTCACTCACATGTGGACGCAGGGGTTGCCGATTAGCAATAAGAAATAGAGTTCTCTCAATCTTATAATTACCTCTCCAAAATTAGTTTTCTGCCCACAACTAACTCAAAGACAACTGCAGAGGTTGAAGTAACTAAACTAAAGGTTCCTAACACCCCTGATGGTCACAATGTCTTTAATGTATCCAAGACTAGGCTCGCGTTCTGTGCGTGATAGGGTTAAGGTGTACAGATTAAGTGATATCGCCATAAGGCCCGAGTCGGGGGGTATGGAGCGTAAGATGCCAGCCCGAAGCGGAGGGGTTAAAAGGACTAGTTTTGTTCAACATTGTTATTACAGTAAAACCACTCTCTTTCGGAATACCGGCGCTTCCAGAAGGGATTTTGGTTCGGACTCAATTCCCTCACTTTCCCTTTTTTCTGGAAAAAATACAGAATAGAGTTAATTTAATTGGACCGCAGAGGATTCTGGGTCCCATCATGCACCAACAAGAAGGCTGTGACGCATAGTAGGCCTACCTAGTGTTCACTCATTGTGTCCGCCGGAGCCGAAATCATAAACAAATTGGAAGATGAACCCCTTTTATGCTCAATCTAAATCAATGTTTGTGTATTTTATGACTGCCTAATCCTTAATATACACATACATCTATGATATATCATACAGCTGGCCAATAAAACACATAACGTAACCTTTAAGTAGACAAAAAGAAGCCCACTGGTGATCCACTCACTCACGTGTTGTTATATCTTACAGTTTCTTACAGTAGATACTCTGGAAAAAGGCAAACTAGGCCTGTGTATCCAGCTCAGTGCCAGTACTTGCACTACTGCGGTCGTTCACGGTGTTGGCGGCGGCGGCAGCAGACGCAAATTTTTTACTATTCTGTATTTTTGCTTTATAATCAAACTTCAAATCTTGTCTTCCCCATGCTTTATCAAGATTACTTTCAAACTTCCTTATTGATTCGGAATCGACTATATACTGGGGCAGCGCGTTCCACTCATTTACCACTCTATCACAAAATGAGTTCTTTGCCTTTTCAAGCCTATTTCTTTCTTTGTAAATTTTCTTAGAGTGTCCTCTCGTTCCCTCCCGCATCAAGAAGATACCTTCACACACATCCTCATCATACTTTCCTGACACTATCTTAAAAGTCTCTATCATATCCCCTCTCTTTCTCCTATATGCCAGTGTCGGAAGTCCCAGTGTCCTCAACCTCTGCTCATAGCCCGCATTCTTCAACATTGGTACTAGCTTGCTAGCTCTCCTCTGCACTTTCTCCACTGCTTCTATATCCTTTACCATATATGGAGCCCACACCTGGTTCGCATATTCCAGGTGCGGCCTAACCAGCGCTGTATAGAGATTCCTGAATATTTCTTCGTCAAGTGACACAAATGTCCTCCTTATCAGCCCTACAATTCTATTGGCTTTGTTTATCTTTTCCGCTAAATGTTCTGAGAAATTTAACTTATTGTCTATCACTACTCCTATATCCTTTTCTGCATTAACTTCCTCCATCGCTTCATACATACTGTATCCTACCTTGTCTATCTTGCTAGTCCCAATCTGCATGTACTGTACTTGCATTTTTTTGGATGAAAAGGCATTAACCAATGTTCAGACCATCCCTTCATGCCCTCCACATCTCCTTGTAGCAAACCCACATCTTCCTTACTCCTCACTCTTCTATACAGCTTAGTGTCATCCGCATACAGGTATATCTCACTTCCATTGGTTATAACTTCAGGTAAGTCGTTGATAAATATAACGAACAGTAGTGGTCCCAACACAGATCCCTGAGGTACCCCACTTGTAATTTCCCTCCACCCCGAGCCTATTTCATTCACCAGTACCCTCTGTCTCCGATCTTTCAGGAAGGCTTCTATCCATTTCACACATTTCTCCCCTATACTATAGCTTCTAACTTTCTCTATTAACCTTTTATGTGGGATCATATCGAAGGCCTTCATAAAATCGCAATATACCACGTCTATTACATCACCATCCTCCAGAGTTTGCATCCAATCATCTACCACCTTAATTAGCTGTAGTACCGTCGACCTCCCCGGCAAGAATCCGAACTGTCTCCCACTGAAAAGTTGGTTTGATTTCATATGCTCCATTATTCATTCTCTAATTACTGTTTCCATTAGTTTACAAACAACACTTGTCAAACTGACTGGTCTATAATTTCCTGGGTCACTTCTCTTTCCCTTCTTAAATATAGCTGTTATGTTCGCCTCTCTCCAGTCCGTCGGGATTTGTCCTGTATTAAAAGATACTTCAAATAAAAAATTTAATGGCTCTACTAACATCTCACCTCCTTCCTTTATGATTCTTGGATGTATCCCATCCAGTCCCGGGGACTTACTTCTGTTCATTTTTTCTATAGCCCTCCTTATTCTAGCATGGGAAAACTCTATTAGTTCTAGTGCTGGTGCCAGTTTGATGGGACTGCATCAACCGACTCCACTGTTAGTATCTCCCCAAAGTATTTCCCCAGCACCTCTGCTTTCTCCTTATCAGTTTCTGCTCTATTCCCATCAGCCAAGTCTCATATCAGTTCTGGGATACCTACTCTTCTTGTTAACTTTTCCTGAATATACTTCCAGAATATTTTTGGATTATCCTTCACATTTCTAGCAATCTCTCTCTCCCTCTCTTTCACCCCCCACCTTGTCTCCCACCTTATTTTATTGTTTATTTGTCTTCTTTCCAGATCCACTTCTTTAGCTTCTAAACTAGACCCCCTGTTCTTTTTTAACAATTTTAGTCTTTCCCACAATAGTTTCTTTCTTCTAATCAATGTCCAAAGCTTTCTTTTCATTGGCAATTCTGGGTTCGTTCTTTTCCTCAATTTTGTTTTATCCTTATATTCCCTTACTGGTACACTTTTGGATACAGCATTCTCCAGTTAAACTCTAATTTTCCTCCACAGTCCTTCAGCGTCTTCACCGATCAAGTATTCCCCCCAGTCAATGTCCAAACACCGTCTCAGCAGCTCATAATCTGCTCTATCATACATGTATATTTTTGTAGCTTCTATTATCCCTCTCTGTTTTAATATTGCAACTAAAGCTTATACAGGCATGGTCACTCCGACCTATAGGGCTATCCACATTGACATGTTCCACTATATCCTCCTCATTGCTAGAAATCAAATCAAGTACACTCCCCTGCGTCCCATCTCTATATCTTGTCATCTCTGTAATACGTTGCGTTAAAAAACAAACTCACTTTCTCTATAAACTTGTTTTCCAGGCTACACTGTCCCGCTGGAGTAGTACAATTTGCCCAGTTGATCCCTGGCAAATTGAAATCTCCAATCAAAATCTTATATTTGTTCTCTCTATTATCTATTTCCTCCATTGCTTTCAGTAGGTTATCATCCTCTTCCCTACTATTATTTGGGCTTCTATATATAGAGGCAATTAGAATTGATCCTCTTGCACATTTTACTTCAATATACAAATACTCACAAATTCACAATACTGCTGTCTCATATCCACCTCATTAACCTTGAGCTCTTTTCTTACATAAAAAAACAGTCCTCTTCCAACCTCTGCTCTCATAGCATTCCTCTCATATAACTCAAAACCCTCCAAACTATACTCCACCAGTTCCCTTTCAATTCTAGCATTTTTTGGTCTTACTTCCTGTAAGGCTATGACATCAGGTTTTTCCTCTTCATCCTGCAACCTACATATCAGTTCTCTTTTCTTGTCCTGGGTAAACACATCCATATTACTAAACATAATCCTTAATCCATCTACCATTCCTTCAGCAACTACACCATCCCGCTCCTCCTGTCCGTACCCTACTCCCCCCTTAGCACTACTGGGTCTGCAACTTTGTCTCCTGTCTCTCCCTGTGACACCTCCACCCTGTTCTCCTCCTCCGTCACAACTCCTATCACATTCTCTTCCCTCCCTGATCTCCCCCTCCCTTCTATTCGTATTAACCACTTCTTCAATTTCCCGTCCCTCACTCTCCAGAAAAAATTCCTCTTATCCTCCTCACCCAACTTTCCATTATTTTCATCAGCCTTTTCTTGTAATTCCTTTATTTTTTTCTTTGTTCTATGCTCAAATCCTTCTTTAGTCTTATATATTTCAGTTCTTCATTTGTGTTTAGCCTCCAACTAAAGTTTGTCACTGTCTCTGCCACTGCCCTGGTTTTAAACTGTACCCTTATAGGTCTCATCTCTCCCCTTTTATATCTACCTATCCTACTGACTTCCTCCACCTGCCCTGCCCATCCACATCCGTCCACATCCACACCTTTCATGACCTCCTTCACTTTCTATCATATCCCTCACTTTTCTCACTCCATTATCATTCATATGAGCCTCTATATCTCCATGCATGATTACACCCCTATCTCTGTCCATGGCCTCCCTCACGACACTCTCCTTGTTCTTCATGACCCCTACAACTGCACTCTCAAAACTTGTTTTGGTCATATTCATTTCTTCCTTTTGCTCTTTCATAATATCCTCCAAATCCTTAATCCTTATGTTCTTCTTGTTTGGCTATGTCAGCACTTAGCAGAAAACTACCAATTGACAACTTGAATAAAAATTGTTTCTTTGGCCTTTACTATTATTACAGTATTATAAATGATAGTGTCCTCATAAACATGACAAAAACAAATAAAAGCCATCACAAGTCTGTTGATGTAAAATCGCAAAAGGACACTACCGCGGATTCTCCACCCAAGTTCAGGCTCGGAAGTGTGACAGAGCCAAAATCAAGGTACTGTACTGTACGTTAGAGTCAAAATGTCTGGACACAGAGTTTGAAACAGTCATAGGATGAGGGAAATTGAGGGAGAGAGTTTCAAAGCTTACTTGTTGAGTAGAAGAAAGACTGGGAAAATTGGTTCAATCTTGGGTTTGAGAGTTGGACTAAATAGGGTTGGGAGTGTGTTAAAAGGCGGGTTCCCCGCACTCTCCGTAAGAGAGGGGTTATACACTGAGAGAGCTCTGAAGAACATTGATTATTGTAATAGCGGTAGAAGAGTAAGAGAGATGCAATATTGCGGTGTGTAGAGAGAGATTGTATGGCATTAGTAAGGAGGTGAGTTGATGAGACAAAATGCTTTTGTCTCTACCCTTTAACCCGGGAGCTGCGGGGAGACTCTTAAGAGTTCCCCCGGCGGACTGCGGGAAGACTCTCCTGAGTAAGTAAAATTAAAAATCAACTTTTGACATCGAAAAAAAAAAAAAAATATATTTTTATTTTTTTATTTTTTTATTTTTTTTTGGCCCCTGGGCCATGCAAAATCTCAGTCCTCTACCTCCCCTCCTTCCCCACTTTCCTCCTATCCCTCAGTTATCACCTATTTTCCCTATTATTCCCTTATTCTGAGGTATATTTTCGTGCTAACATTAGCGAGTTGCAAGCAGGGTGTTGTCATCACTGATGGCAATCGAGTGCAAGAGAGAGAGAGAGAGTATCGATCGACTGTGTCGCAGTGGCCTTGGGGAAAATTGGCGGGAAGGTAGCTTGCCTCACCCATACATTATACAACTCGCGGGCTATATCTCCGATTTTGACCATCCAAACGCTGTTTTCACTCGTTTTATTGTTGTTTCAGGTTAATACCTTTATAATCAACCCATAATAGGTGCATATGGATAATTATTAATGCTATTAATGGTACAATGAATATTTTAGTGACGGAAACACCTCAAATACGTCAGCACAGGGGGAGGTTTTCAATTACCCCCGTGCGCACTTCAGAGGTTAAAGAAGTGCGGTATAGGTTGAACCTGCCCACACGCGCGAACAATACTCAATACATGGGCGCACTGTGCCCCTATACAGAGCAAAAAACTGTGTGGGGGTGAAGAACCCACAGAGACAGTTGAGCACACCTAACTTCTGCAAAGTTGTTTTTAGCAAGAGTGGTAATATGATTGTTCCAAGAAAGGCCAGAAGAAAAAGAAACACCAAGAATACTGAGAGAAAATGAAGGGTTGATTTGTGTATTGTTGAAGTATAAGGGATAGACATATGGAAGTTCTTGACGGGTAGAAAAATGGAGAAATTGGGTTTTGGAAGCATTGTAAATAACAAGATTTTCTCTGCCGCAATCGGAAATGGTCGATAGATCATAAGATAAGCGGGCTATGGCCTCTTCATTTTACCTTCTCTTTCTGCTTATCTATTGATGTCTAAAGTTTACGCAAAATGCGTAATGTACCCTGATATGGAAGTTAAGCTCATAGGAAGCCAGCCGGGTCTGGAGGGTTAAAATAATGGAAATTTATTAACCCCTCCTACCCCAGAGACGCACGTTATGCATCGCCTATGTATGTAACCCACAGTCCCAGCGACGCAGCGTATGTGACCGCCTTAATTACTCTTGTCCTATGGCACCTAGTGGGTTCAGATTTGTATGGGAACTACTTTAGGATCCCACGAAACAATACCAATAGTTGGCAACCCCACCGAGTCCAGCCGCGTGCGTGTGGACGCGCTTGGGAGTGAGAGCCTACCCTCACCTATCCATCACCCAGTGATGGTGATGACAAACCCCCCCCCCAATGACCTACAGTAGGTGAGCGGTTTAATTTTTTTGTTTTCCTTCATTGCTAACCCATCCCATGTGTTTTCAGGAAAACAATGAAAATTTGGCTGGTCCTGGAATGTCATTTATTATTATATCACTTGGGGTCCAGTGGGTTAAATAGCATTAATATTTTTCTTTTTGTTTATTGTTCAAAGGTGATTAAGATATATCTGTACTGTACAGTTGGGCCCTGTATCTCGCAAACTTAGGAGACCGACTAATTGTTGCCATAAAAACAAACATAAACGTCAGTCCACCTCTTACATAAGTTTTGCAAGTATGGGTTGTTTTGTGTGCGGGAAGGGGGGGTAATGTGAGTGACGTAGCATCCATACGACCGATAAAGAGTACGGTATATAGGAAGTACTGTACTGTACTGTACATGTTTGTGTATGAGGAGGGAGGGTAATAATGGGAGTGATATACAGTGCTCCCCCACTAAATGCGCCTTCAGTAAATGCGGATTCCCTATATGCGGTGGCTAATCAGAAATAATATATTTTAAGGACTCTGTAAATGCGGCTCGAAATTCTGTAAATGCGGTTTGGCTGTTTTGATTCAAGAGGAAATATGTACTTCCCGCCATATTACTTCGCCACCGAAAATGGGCCGATATCCTCCCTCCCTTCCATCACACCCAGCAGTCCTCTATCTAAATGGTGTTATATTTGTTGTTTTATTTGATATTTGTAATGTAAAGTGTATCTTTCTTTCAGAAATGGTTATTGGGTGGGTTATCGGGTATATGGTAGGCTAAAAAGGGGTTAGTTCGGAGGGGCTGTTTGACCATAAGCATTTATTCCCATTGATTATTAACTCCACAATATGCGGATTCCGTAAATGTGGCGCATTTTGCAGCCCATATAGGCGCATTTACTGGGGGTGCACTGTAACATCCATGCGATCGATAATCGGCTTTTCCCGGCCTATGAGCCACCAGATTTGAGGTTTTTGTCACCAGATATGAGGCTCAGGACAGTTTCAATCCAATCACCAGGCATGAAATCGCTAGACAAAAAAAAAAAGCCAGATGCGGGGCCCCACTGTACTGGTAAATGAGGGTGTGCATCAGGTTTCTGTCTGGATCCTTGTCATTTGTTGTGGTATTAAGATTATTAATGGCCATGCTGCAGATGCTCACAAACAGAATTGGCTGGTTTGGACATGTAGAGAAGATGGATAACCAAATTGGTAGAAGAGATGAAAAGTCTGTGAACGTGGAAGGAGCTGCACAGAGTGGTAGACATATAAGGGCATTGGATCAGGTTCTACAATTATGATCCCAAATAAAAAACATAACTAGTGAGGCAGCTTAGAAATTTGGGCTCTCTTGAATGCTGGACATGAGACTTAATCCATACCTCTTGTGAATCAATCATTCTTTATAGTTAAAGTGTATGTACTGTATGGTGATTATTATCTCATTAATTCAGAACTTGCATACCTTCACCTTTGGATCTTTTATATAATGAAACTCTTACATCGATTCCAAACAGTAGTGCAATTCAATATTGGTAAAATTAGTACTTCTTCCTGTACGTTCCCAAGGGCAGTGCCCCTCGAGGGACCACTTTGCATCCATGATTGTATGATTCAGCTTGTGTGTGACCCATGCCAGTTCTCTAGGGGCAGAATCATAGCTTTGATGGATAGAGGTGAACTGGTGGCCTGGAGTTTCCATATGGCAGAAGAGTAACCTTTATCACAGCCGCCTTCCCTGGCTAACACATTTTAGTTATTTCTTTCAATATACATTTGGATGTTGTGGGAGAATTCTCTTCTGCACATTACTCCATAGCAGAGACCCTGTATCCCACAAGGAACTTTTACTGTATTATCATCTGAGTACTATATACATATCTCAACTCATTTCAGGTTCACTTGTTTGATATCAACGTTCCTGGAGGAATAACTTTCCGTGAGTCAGACAGTCTCTCGGCAGGCAACAAGCTCACAACTTTTGACCTGCCTAACTGCAAGATTGGGGTGGGCATTTGCTATGATATTAGATTCCCAGAAATGTCACAAGTGTATAGTAAAATGGGTAAGTTGAAGTGTAGATAATGTTTGTGATATTCTATTAATTATTGTATGAATGAATGAATGTGCTTTATCAGAGTGTAATGTTCTTGAATTTCATAACAAATCCATTTACAGTACTGTACTGTACTGTATTTTTGTTATATACAGGTACAGTAGTATTAAAAACAAAAAAAATCCTGGGCTACCTGGTTTAGGACTGTCTCTAAATACTGTAATGGTATCGATATAATCGGCACCACCTTAAGCATGCTAATACTTTATACATGTTTATTTTGAATTTTTTTAATTGATTTCCCCACCAGAAACACTTGCCAAAGCCTTCACCTTGAAAAATATACAGCTTACACAGTTCAGACTTCATGTAGTATCAAATCTATTATATTTTGTTTTATATTATTGTTTGTACTTATACAATTACAGTGTACTAACATGCAGTATAGCACTAAAGTGTTATGTCTTGTATCAACAGGATGCAAACTGTTGTTGTTCCCTGGAGCCTTCAACATGACCACCGGGCCGGTACACTGGGAGCTGCTGCAGAGAGGACGAGCTCTGGATAATCAGGTATAAGTTCTATGCTAATACAGTGATCCCTTGCGAGTAAAGGAATTGCGATTACCAGTTTTAAGTTCAGCGGCAGCATATAAACTTTCCTGGGTCACGCCGTTAGCCGACAAGAACTTGCAGTTATCAGTCGAATTCTACGAAGCGGTTTGTTTTGGCTTAGTGCGCAAGCCATTCGGCACTTGTCGGCGACCATGTTTGTTACTTTTAGAGTTCCCTAGCGTCCTGCGCGTGCCTAGCGAAAACTTTCGAGTGGGGAATTAAGAAGGTGTCTAGGCATTAACCCATCAAGTGCGGCAAGACTGATAAGAGTTTTACCGGTGCGCTGCGGGAAGACTTATAATTCTAGGCCTAAATTTTTTTTTTTTTTTTAAACCAGCCCAGTATCAATAGATTTTTTTTTTTTTTTTTTTTTTTTTTTTTTTTTTTTTTTTTTGCCCCTTGGCCATGCCAAATATCACTCCTCCACATCCCCTCCTTCCCCCCTTCCCCCCCCCCCCTTCAATTATCACCCATTTTCCCTGTTATTCCCTTATTCTTGGGTATATTTTCGTGCTAACAATAGCGAGTTGCTAGCAGGCTGTGCTCATATGTGTTACCAAGCGAGTGCAAGAGAAAGACAGACGGCACTACACGTCAGTGTCGCTCCAGGCGTCGTGAGAGGTGGATGTTGGTCAAGCTGGCTCACACTTTAGTTATGTAACTCGCATTAATTTCGCGATTTTGACCAGCCAAACACTGTTTCCACTTGTTTTATTGTTGTAACAAGTTAATATCTTCATAATCAATGTAAAATAGGCGCATTTTTTTTTTTTTTTTTTTTTTTTTTTTTTTTTTTTTTTTTATATTCCAACTACTCCCTCTCGGGCATAGGCTGATAGCCTTTACACTCTACCGCTGAACACGGTGAGGCCCGTGAGGTCTTATTCCAGTCTAGGGAGTGAGACATGCGAAGCACCCATTCACGGCTCGAACCCAACTCCATCTCTGAAGCTGCTTCGCCCCTGCGCTTCACAGTCTCACTCCCCAGGCTCGGACCCTCACTCTCAGAACGCCACCTATTGAGCAATTAACTCAAGTATTAATGATATTTATGGTAAGATAACGATTTGAGTGACAGGAATCAGTGAAATAGGTACGCACAGGGAGAGGTGGTCACTACCCCCCCCCTGCGCAGCGGAGAGGTTAAGAGTATCACAGAAGTGCACGAGCCGACTTTGTTGGTTTAGACACGTGGAAAGAATGGATGATCAAAACTGGGTGAATAAATACCGCACTGTGAATGTGGGGGGAGCTGCGAGTAGGGGTAGATCTAGAATGACGTGGGATCAGGTACTCCGGTCCGATCTGAAAGTAAAGAACTTGACAACAGAGGCAGCCCATGACAGGGTTGCCTGGAATGTTGCCATTTAGGATGTAAGAATGTAACCACACTCTCTGTATGAAGCGGTTTTTAACCCTTCTTGCCCGGGCTCGCCTTCTAAAGGACAGCACTCAGATCCGGGGGATCTGGCCAAAATACGTTGTAATACGCCTAGCCCTATCTTTGGTATTTTAACCCGTTGAGCCCCGGCTAGTTGTTGTTGTTGTTCCCCAAGCTGCCTGGCCGAACAGCCCCAAGGCCCCGAGCAATTCCAAGGCCATAACCGAGTGCCCCCACAGAACCCTCCCCGCCGACCACAATAAAGCCTGGGTGACCGAAGCCACTCCATGGCGGGGGGCTGAGGAGGGTGCGGAAACGCCCGGGAAACCAAAGCCCCACCCAGGGCCCTGTGCCCCTCAGCAATTATGAAGAGAAAGTTGCCCCGGCTAGTTATAATATTTTGTTCACCCCAGTCCCAAGCCATTTTCACTTTTTTTTTTTTTTTTTTGCTAAAATGGAAGACAAGGATGAGAAATGAAAAAAAAAAAAAAATCACCTCGGATATTTTTTTTTGGGGGGGGGGGGGGAAGCCTAAAAAAAATTGTTGAGCCAAAATGGAAGAGAAATGAATAAAAAAATAAAAAAAACTCACCTCGGACATTTGGGGGGCGGGGGGGGGGCCGAAAGTTCGTCTCCCCAACATGACCACCCGCCCGGGAGCACTAGGGTGAAAACTGAGTATGGCATTGTACGGCATACATCCTAAGGAGTGTCTCACATAAATCTCAAGCCTCTAGCTCCCATACGACCGGAGTACAAAGGAAATCAAGCAACAACAGGTCTAGTGACCCTTCTAGGCTGCTTGTCCTCCAAAACACTGAGGATCAAGTGTCCAAACAGTGGTTTAGAGTGGGTAAGGGAACATTGGAAAGGGAACTACTGCCCTGGAACTAATGTCCGTGGCAGGATTAGGAAGTTAGTAGGGGACAGATGGGTTAGTAACTGAGGGGAGGATAAAATTAAGATATTCATTTACAAACGCAGTCAGTCGCGGATTTGATGCAAGATATTTTTCTAGGCAATGTTTAAATGAATCAACGGTGCTGCAGTCTATAACATCTCGGGGAAGCCCATTACATTAGTTGACAACTAGATTGAAGGAGAAATTCTTAGCTTCGTGTGAGTTAAAAGATTTACCAATAATTTTGCACCCGTTTTCCCGCGTGTAATTAGATTGGTCGATAGTGAAGTACTTACTACAGTTCATATTGTCGATGCCTTTGATGATTTTGAACACTTGAATTAAGTCGCCTTTTAACCCTTCCTTCCCGGATGCCCTCATGTACGCCCATAAAAAAGCATGTAACAGGTACCCGGAAGGCCTCATATGCACCCACGACGTCACAGCCTGTGAGCTTGCTGTGCGAGGCGTCGGTCCGACGCATGTAAACAACAGCTGGCTGGACCGACGCTCCGCATCTCCGGCCACAAGAAGGAGAGCGTCGCTTGTTCTTGTGTGCCTGTATGTTGTTGTTCAGTATCGAAAAGTGGTGTAAAGTGGCTGGTTTGGCCATAAAGTTATCTCCAATGAAATCATCATCACAGCTCACCCAGTTGACTTAGAGAGCTCTACTTAATGCCATTTTACAGGTAAATAACACAGCTACGCTTGTAGTCCATGAGCCAGGCCAGATATCGGTACCACCTGGGGTGACTAAACACGAATGGTACTAAAATGTTTATAGAGTGACTGTAAGTACATTAAGATATGATAGCCTTCTCGCACTGGTAGCTTAGTCTAATTTTTTTGATGCAATAGGGGCGCTACCCAAAAATAAAGATTTTTAGCGTGACGCTCGGCGTTTTCCTCATTTTCTTTAAAATCCATCATACAATCATCGCGAAACTTTGAACACCTATGTAGAATTATATTCTCTACCAGAGTTGTTCCTAGGTATTTTTCAAATTTCCTCATATTTCGGAATATACTCTATATTTTGGGTATTTTCCTCTAAATCTAGAATAAATCCTTAAATATGGGGAACATTGAAAAATATATTCTAACAGCTCTTGTAGCTTATTTGATTCTCTACAAGAATTATTCCGATGTGTATTTCAAGTTTCTCCATATTTAGGGGTTTATTTCATATTTGGGGATTTTTGGTTATATTTTGGGGATAATTTATTATTGGAAGGAGCAAACATATGTAGAGTGGTTTCCATGTAATGTGTTTGTTTGTTCATGGTTTAATGGTGATATTTTTTGCAGGTGTGTGTCGACTGTTTGACGGCAGGATGGAACCATCTGCGAGGAAGAGAGCACGGATCGACTGTATCATCCACTGCTCTGATGATGACAGCGATGCTCTGGTGTCACCACAGGATTTGGACTCCTGGAACACATTGCTCAGGGCTGCAGAAATCAGGCAGCATGATCCAGTCCTGGAAGCAGCCAAGGGCCTTGAAGAAGGAGGAATACCACACATACATTATCACCGTAAATGTCGTAGTCTCTTTACAATGAAGAAGTCACTGGATTCTATCCTTGCCAAGGGTGTCAAGATAGAATCAGCAAGCGTCGACCCCAGGAGGAGGGCATCAAGGGATGCCCCTAGTACTAGCAGGGTGTATGCCAAAGGATGTATCTTCTGCGAGAAGTCAAGCAAGTACATAAAAACAACAAAGACAAGGGAGCCACTCATACAGTGTGTTGAGCTACGAGCAGATGAGAAGATTCGCAGAGCAGCAATAAGGAAACTCAACCAGAGAATCCTTGGTTTAGTTAGCAGAGACCTTGTTGCTGCAGAGGGTCACTACCACAAGTCGTGCTACAAACTCTTCACAAAAGATGATTTCCCAGCGGCCGCCAGGTCGGGTGCAGGTGAAAATCAGGAAGAAAGCGGGGAAGCACGCTACGAAGAGGTCGAGACAGAAGCCCTCGAGGAACTCTGCTTGTATATAAGGACCAAATTATTCCCCAACCCAGAGGTACTGCCTATGACAAACCTCACATCTAGGCTTGAGAGATCCATGATGTCCCGTGGTATTATCCAACTGAAACCAGCGACAAAGAAACATGTTCGCCGAAAGATTGAAACCGAGTTTGGAGAATCACTACGCTTTGTCCCAGATGAGAAAGGAAAGCTTCTAATCTATCCACGCAGCCTCTCAATGGACGACCTTGCCCGGCAAGCACACAAAATGGCAAAAGACCTGCAAGAAGCAAGAGCAGCTAACTCTGAAGATGTCTTAACCAAAGCAGGAATGCAGCTGAGGAATGAGATCAATAAACAAGATGTGAGTCAGCCATGGCCTCCCGATACAGATCAGAATGTCATTCCTGCAGCAGTCACTCAATTCCTGCACACCCTGCTGACAGGAGAGTGTGAGTGTGAAACTCCCTCTGAAAGAGCTCAACGTCTTGCCACTTCCTTTGGCAGTGACTTGGTCTTTGCTGTTACCAGTGGCAAGACAAAACCACCCAAGCACGTACTGCTGACCAATGCTGTAAAGTCTTTGACAGGAAACACAGAACTGATCCGAACTCTGAATCGTCTTGGTCACTGTGTGTCTTACTCAATGTTTGAGGAGATCGATACAGCCCTTTGTATCCAGAAGCTGGAATGCTCAAAGGATGACATTCCACTGCCAGCAAACATCTACCCTGGTGTGTTCACAACCCTGGCCTGGGATAACATTGACCGACTTGAAGAGACCCTAAGTGGAGCAGGTACTTCTCATAGAGTCAATGGCATTGCTGTCCAGTCCAAGGTTGCAGGCTCTGTGCCAGAGAAAGTCCTGCCAGAGATTACCAAGTCCAAGATAAGAAGCATCACTCAGACATCATCAATGCTGCCAATATACAATGTTGGGCGGCGGGCAGGGCCACCTAGGATTGAGACTGCGTATGTCGACACTACCAAGGAAGTCCAGGATTCAAAGACAAAGAACCATATCTGGCTTCTTACTCGAATGTCAGACCATGAGGACCAGTCCATCAGCAGTTGGACTGGGTTCAACATCAAAATGCGCAGAGACATTGCAGTGGTTCAGGACACTGTAAGCTACCTGCCCACTATCAATGCTCCCGCAACAGAAATGTCCACCGTTAATGAAATCTTGGAACAAACGCATGCTATCATGCAGTCCTTACAGCTTAACAAGATTGTGTGCGTGTTTGATCAAGCACTCTATGCCAAAGCTGCCGAAGTTATCTGGAAACAAGAGAAGTTCAAGAACATTATCATCAGGATGGGCGTCTTCCACACAATCTGTAATCTCATCTCCACCATAGGAAAGAGGTTTCAAGATGCAGGTCTTAGAGATCTGTGTGTGGAATCAGGTATCATCGCAGAAGGATCAGTGTCAGGAGCGATGAATGGCAAGAGGTACAACAGAGCAGTGAGACTACACAAGCTCGTGTATGAAGCACTGATTAGGCTTGCATGGAAAGGCTTCCTTTCATGGCTAGAAGAAAACCATTCAAGGGACATACACCATCTAGATGAAACACTGAAGGACATCAACAGCTTTCACAGCAATGTGTCTCAGGGACTCTTTCAAGAGCTGATGGAGAGTGAATCATGCACACATATCATGAAGCTTTTCCAAGTTTATCTTGAGACCCTCAGAGATGAACACAACCTCTCAGCATTCTGGATGTCATACCTGGACATGGTTGAGATCATGCTGGACTTAATTCGAGCCTCCAGAGAAGGCAACTGGATGCTCCACCTAGGAGCAATCCGACAGATGATACCGTGGTGTTTTGCCTATGACAAAGTGAACTATGCCCGGTTCCTAACCTACTACTATGCCTTGATGTCTCGACTGCCCATTGAACACCCAGAGGTCCATGAACACTTCATGCAAGGTGGCTTTTCGGTCCAGATCGGTAGCAAGAATCCCTTTGGACGGATCCCTGTGGACCAGACAATCGAAGAGACGATCAACAAAGACACCCAGACACCAGGGGGCACAAAAGGCTTCAGCCTGAAAGGCGGAGCTGTCGCCAGGTACTACCTGACATCGGAGTATCGCAGCAGGTACTTAAGGCAGCTCAGGACTATGGTAGTAGGCCAAAAGTATACTGACTTCAGCCACCCAGACCTACAGATGGCCAGGATTAGAAGAGATGAGGCCGATGTCCAATCTTTAGTTCAACTGATGGAGACCAGCTGGTTGAACCCCTTCAACGCAGAGCAAGAAGATCTTGTCAGTTTGTCAACTGCGACTATGGCACCACCAGAAGTTGTCAAAGACCTTCTAGGGGCCTACAGAATAGGAGAGGATGCATATCAAGCCTTCAAGGAAGAGCGCCTGGAGATCGATACGCCAACTATACAGTTTCATGACACGATGACGAAGACGAAACTGAGAACGTTCACTAACATCAGAATGAAGCCACGCTCACAAGACCATGCCAAGGAGGCTATCTTAAAGGCTGACAGGAACCTATTTGGCCAGATGATCCTTGTTGCCGAGAACAGAAAGCTCAAAATGAGTGATGTCTTGGCTCATCCCCTTGGGCCTTTGCCTTGGGCACTTGCCAGCGGTGATGGGTCTCTCCGCAAGACCAACAAGGCTGCCCTAGCAAAGGAGTTAGAGAGGAATGTTTCTCCTGCAGAAGTGATACCCGAGCCCTCTGCTACCATAATTGATGGGATGAGCCTGGTCCACAAACTGAAGGGAAACGACAAAACTTTTTCACAGCTTGCAGGTACAGCACTGAGTCACGCTGTTCATGAAGGTGCTAAGAGCAGGCGCATTGATGTAGTGTTTGATATCTACAAGGAGACATCCATCAAGGATGCAGAACGAGCCAAAAGAAGTGCAGGCACAGGAATTCATTTCAAGAACATTCAACCTGGGCACAACATCCAGCAGTGGAGAAAGTTACTCGGTAGTTCCTCCAACAAGGCAAGTCTTATCAAGTTCTTGGTAGAAGAATGGAAGGCACCACAGCACAGGGAGAAGCTCAAGGACAAGGAGCTGTATGTCACATGTGAGCAGCGCTGCTTCAAGATCACCAAAGAGCAGTGGGAAGAGGCTCCTGAGCTTAAGTCAACTCAAGAAGAAGCAGACACACGCCTTCTTCTCCATGCACTTCATGCAGCAGAATCTGGGAACAAGTCTGTCATCATCACTGCAGAAGATACAGACGTCATGGTGTTGTGTCTTGGCATGTGCCACAAGATCCCATCCCATCTGTTCCAGAAGTGCGGGACGAAGAACCGGACAAGATTCCTGGATATCACCACACTGAGCCGCACACTGGGAGGCAGCGTGTGTGATTCATTGATTGGTATGCATGCCTTTACAGGCTGTGATACCGTCAGTGCATTCGCTGGCCGAGGGAAGATGACGACACTCAAGCAGGTGAAGATGGACAAGACATACCAGGATGCTTTTCACGAACTTGGACGCTCATGGGAAGTGTCTCCTGAACTCTTTGAGAAGCTACAGGAAATCACCTGCCACATGTACCTACCATCTACCCACACAACTAAGGTAAACGAGCTTCGGTATGAGCTGTTCTGTGCAAGACGTGGAGAGGTAGAGTCAAGTCAACTCCCTCCTTGTGAGGACTGCCTCTTCATGCATGCACTGCGTGCAAACTACCAGGCTGCGATCTGGAGGAGAAGTCTTCAGAGCCAGCCATTTGTTGCGAACCCAACAGACTGCGGTTGGATGACAGATGAGGACGGTAAGCTTGCCGTCAACTGGATGCGAGGCTCACCAGCACCAGATGCTGTTATGCAGCTACTGTCTTGCAAGTGTGTGCGGTCATGCGAACTCCCTAAGTGTACTTGCCTCAGCAATGGTCTAAAATGCACGGACATGTGCAGGTTACAGACATGTCAGAACACGGCTATTGAAGAAGAGCCGGTGGCACAACAGTCAGATTCCGAGTCTGATGTAGATGATATTTAGGAGTAGTAATTTGCCATAATAGTATGTACAAGCCCATGGCATGCTTAGTGTGTATTTACAGGACTTGTATTAAATGTGACAATTACTATATGCATTTTGTTGACATTTAGGCATTCCTGTCCCCAAATTTGACATTTTAAAAAATTTCGGAATTTTCGGTAGGGTATGTCTATTCAAGAAGTGATAACGACCATTAAGCTACCAATGTGCAAGGGCTATCATATCAAAACATAAACTAGAGACATGTAGCAAGCTAAAAACACCTAAGAGAATTAGTCACCCCGGGTGGTACCGATATCCCAAAATTCGGGTCTTGGCTCATGGACTATTGGGGATGCGCGGGAATGCGGGAAGCAGTCTGATTAACGAATATACGGTAGCCTAGCCTAGACGTTTTTCGGCCAAAACACCCGGGTTTCGAGGAATATATATATACTGTAATACATAACCGGGGCTGGAGGGTTAATCTGCGCTGGGTTAAAGGAAATAGATTTAATTCTCTAAGACGCTCCTCGTATGGTTTGTTCTTTAGGCTAGGTATCATTTTGGTAACTCTATGTGGTAAACTATCAATGGAAGTTAAATATTACTAAGCTATAATGAATCAAATAAAATCAATCTAAATGAAAACTACTCTATATCTAAATTGAATTCAATCTGAAACAAGCTAATTTATATCCAAAGGTCTCACATAACAAATGTATATATAGGGTAAGGTTATAAGGGTTAATATTAGCCAGGAATTAACTCACCAATAGTTCCACGTGGCAATGAGGCAAGGGAGAACGTTTTACCCAATATGGCGGTGGACAATGGGGAACGAGACTTCGGTCCCAAGACTCGAGTCAAGTTAAAAAAAGAATAAATGATTACATGGGAATGGACATGATTATTATAATTTATGCTTATCTATCAGTCAGTCATGATGTCGATGAGAGCGTCTTGGTGGTGTAGCTGAGTGTGTGTGTATTGTGATTACAGGCACAAAAGCACGATCAACTGAGGGCGGAAAATTAGATGTTAACTGGTTGGTGTTCGTGAAGGCTCTGGCGTACCTCGAAAGCACACCTTGCTGCCTTGGCAAACCGCCAGGAGCCCAAATTATCGTACCGCATTTAGGTTGCTCTATACGATAAATTACACTCGACCCTCCATTTAACGGACAAATGCGTGCAAGCACCTGTCCGTTCCTGCTAAATGTCCGTTGCTGCTAAATACTGTCCAGTCCGGATGTAATCCGGAAATTCCTTGAGAAAAATTTGGTGTTGAGTACAGGTGTCCGGATCGATCGTGACATTTAACTGTTATGCATCCTTTTTTTTACTGTACCTGAAATAAATCCTGGTAATCCCTTGTGCTACACCCTATTGATAATGCAAAACTATTGAACACACTTAAAAGTGTATATTATTTGGTCTCTATATAATCTGTGAATCATTTCCGATATGATAGAATTAAAGATTTTATTTTCCACCAACTCATAATCAGCAAAAACGACACAAATGTCAATTAAAAACATGTTATAATATTTCCCCATCATTTTGTGTATACCGTGGGAACAAAAAAAACCCAAAAATCTATCAAACGTAAATCTCCCGTCTGGGAAGCTCGGCGCATAGACGGAGGGGAGGGTTGAAATATTTTGTTGACTATCTCACTTATTATTTATCTATGTGCTGGAAGGATATTATATTTTTCAATTCTATCACATTAGAAATTATTCAAAGATTACAAAAAGTCCAAATAAGACATAGTTATGTTAATGTATAAGGGATTTAGATAGATGAATTAGAGAGATAGATAGATAGAAAGAGTGTGTATATCGAGGGAAAAAAACAAAACAAAAAATCTATCAAACGTAAATCTTCCGTCTCGGAAGCTCGGCCTCTAGACTGAGGGGAGGGTTGAACTATTTTTTTGACTATCTTATTTATTATTTATCTATGTGCTGGAAGGATATTATATTTTTCAATTCCATCACATTAGAAATTATTCAAAGATTACAAAAAGTCCAAATAAGACATAGTTATGTTAATGTATAAGGGATTTAGATAGATGAATTAGAGAGATAGATAAATAGAAAGAGTGTGTATATCGAGGGAAAAAAACAAAACAAAAAATCTATCAAACGTAAATCTTCCGTCTCTGCTGGCACGGAGGGGAGAGTTGAAATATTTTGTTGACTATCTTATTTATTATTTATCTATGTGCTGGAAGGATATTATATTTTTCAATTCCATCATATTAGAAATGATTCAAAGATTACAAAAAGTCCAAATAAGACATAGTTATGTTAATGTATAAGGGATTTAGGTGGGTGCATTAGAGAGATAAATAGATAGAGCAACGGACTTTGCTCCAACTTTTTTATAGCAACGGACTATGTCCGTTGCTGGGTCCATTGTCCGGCCTACATTTTTTGACCGTTATTGCCGATATCCGTTAAATCGGAATCCGTTAAATGGAGGTTAGAGTGTATATTAATATATACGATAAATTCATATATACTACATAAGACAAAGGCAATATTGCTTAATAGCATATTAGGCCTTTTATAACTTAACTTATTTACAATCTTATAATATACGATCTACTCGTCCTACGTCTGGTGCTGTAGGAGAGATCGTGACGTCACAGAGACATAAGAGATCACAAAAGTCATATTCTATCGTATTTATACGATACACTCCCCCCACAAAAAAGACCTGAACCCCACCTTAAACCTAAAGTTGCCCAGAGGCTATCTTCTGACGCCACAAGTCGACGGCGCCAGCAGCAGCGCGTCTGGGACGCGCCCCGGTCCGAGAATGATCACCATCAGTAAGAGGTGAGTCGTTCCTTGGAGAATCCTCGGACCCAGCAATAACAGGTGGAGCCTCAGATTGCAATGCGGAATCGAGCTCCAAAGCGTACAAACGTGCGATAGGACGAACAGTAGTTCCAGTGGCTGTCTTCAATAGCGCCACCCGCTCTACAGAGTCTGCCCCCTTGTATACCTCCAATACGCGGCCTAATTTCCAGTATAAACGAGGACTATCTTCTTTAATTAAAACAACTTCACCAACTGTAGGTGCCGTTGGTCTACCAGAGGGAGTAACACTCCTTTCCCTCAATGCTAGCAGATATTCACTAATCCACCGTTTCCTAAAATCCTCGATTATCCTGGATATATACTGGTATCTCTTAGACACCGCTACCTCAGAGTACAACGAGGGATCCTCTAACTCTACTATGGACTGAAAATCAGATGGAAACGCAGTCAATGGTTTTCCATATAGCAAGTGAGCTGGCGTTAATGGTAGTGGTTCTTGCAGGTCGGTGTACACAAATGTAAGCGGGCGATCATTCACGACTGCCTCTATCTCTGTGAGGACTGTCGTCAACTCACTTTTCTTTAATAGAGCACGTCCTACAACCGCTCTTAGTCCTGACTTTACTATGCCGACACATCGTTCCCACATTCCACCAAACCAAGGTGCCTTAACTGGAATGAACCTCCATTCGCACTTCTTCTCTCCCAAAAAAGTGATAACAGTAGGATCACTACTCATATCCTTTAGATATTTTGATGCTTGGACATAAGTGGGAGCATTGTCGCTAAGAATGAGTTGAGGGAATGAACGACGGGCACAAAACCGTCTAAACGCCAGCATAAATTCTTCGCTAGACATATTATCACATAGTTCTAGGTGTACCGCTCGAGACGTCGCACAGGTAAACAATAATATATAAACCTTCTCGCTCTCCCTCGTCTTCAATGCCCCTGTGTAATCTAATCCTACCGCTTGGAAAGGTTCTACGTGCTTTACACGGCATTCAGGTAGGGGTGGAGCTGGTCCAGTTGCATACGGTTTACCCTTTAGTCTCTGGCATATTACACACTTTCTCACTACGCGTCGAGCTACTTGTCGAACTCTGGGTATCCACCATGTGAGACGTAAATTTGATATAATATGACATACCCCGTGGTGTTTTACTTCCCTATGTGCACGTATGATCAATAGATCAGTAACGTGATGTCTTGTTGGCATAAGTATAGGTCGGTTTGTGCCGTCTGGTACACCCGACCACTTCAGGCGACCCTCACACCTGATGAGGCCATTGTCTAGGTGCAACCGTAGTTGACGCACTATATTAGGCATTAATGTCTTATTCGAGCTTTTCAAGGATTCTAATTCATTGGAAAAGGTTTCTACTTGAACCCATTTGATCAAAGTTACTTCAGCTGCTTTAAATTCACGAGCATCAATGTTGTGACCCCTGTTGCAGAGTTGGCCCGTTACTTTAAGCTTGAGATTGGATACATATCGCAACACCCAAGCTACAACTCTGACTAGTTTATTATAGTCACCGAATCTTGCCCACTTCATGATAGGACCC